>VMDO01010120.1:59493-73427 GCA_007922755.1 Pedetes capensis
AAAAAAAAAAAAAAAAAAAAAAAAAAAAAAAAAAAAAAAAAAAAAAAAAAAAAAAAAAAAAAAAAAAAAAAAAAAAAAAAAAAAAAAAAAAAAAAAAAGAAAATAAACACATCATGAATATTTTGAAGAGCACACACACACACACACACACACACACACACACATTGAGTTAAGGACCTGATATCTTTTTGGTGAATTGAAAGAAAGGACGGGAATGTAAGCAATTGGCTGGTATGAAGGGATAAGAAATTAGACTACTGTCCTACTGTAGCCTTGATGAGTTTCTATTAAAGGTAGTAGATCTGTGGTCACTGCTGATGTTAATTTTAGCAAACAGACCATGCATGGGGCATGAACATAAGTTTCTCTAGGTAATAACATCATTCATCCAGTAATAGCCAAAACATTCGAGTAGTGACTTTCAAAACCATCTGGGCATTTGAATCACCTGGAAAATGATTCATTCATTCCTTGGGGATTTGTTCCCAAACCCCCACATTGGTACCAAAACCTGCAGATGCTCAACTCTCTTATATAAAATGGCATAGTATTTTCATAAAATTTATGCACAGCCTCCCTTATTCTTTAAGTCATCTGTAGATCACTCATAATACCTAATACAATGTAAATGCTAGGTAAATACTCATTATAGTGCATTGTTTAAGGAATAATGACAAGAACAAAAATTCTGACATGTTCAGTAGTGATGCAACTCCCCCCACCCCCAAATATTATTAATCCAGGAGTGGTTGAATCTGTGGATACAGAACCTGTGGATACTGACAACTGACTATATTTCAAAATGAAACATTTCTGAGTACCCATCCTGGAGACTTGCAATTCATGGATCTAAAATAGAGCTCAGGAAAATGTATTTTGAAAAGCTTCCTTGAATTCTGATGTACTGCCAGGCTTGTGAACCACAGTGCTAGAACAGGCAATATTATGTGCTGGGGCTTAGTTAACTTAGCTCCCACCAGGGTGTGGCCATTCTGATTGACAGCACTTTTCTACCTGCTGGGTCTTAATTGCAACTGCCAACAGTGAGGCACAGCATCTCTTTTAATAAGGACAGACCTCCCCCACCCACTGGTTGCACAGGAGAACACCCTGGGGAGAGGTCCTAGGGGTGGAGGTGGGGGCTGCATTCTGTTTACCACAGCCGTGAGCACGAACAGGGGTGTGTAGGCACTGAAGGCAGATGCCAGCTTGCAGGCTTCTGCAGCCGCCAGCAAATGGTGATCAAACTCCTTGAGCAAACCCTGTAGAGACACAGGAAGCAAAGTGGGGCAGTGATTATTATTTATCCATTGGCAAAATCAGGCTATGAAATTCCTTCACTTTTATTTCAAGATTCTGAGGGATCCCTTGCTCCTCATCATAAACCTGTCAGAATAGTGCCGATAAAGACTAAATGGTTACAAAGACGCCAAGGTATTGACTGTGTTTTGCCCCAGAACCCCATACCCTTCCCTATCTTCCATTGACACCAGAGAGAGGGCCTGGTAGTGGAAACATTGACAGTCTCTGCCAGTGCAAAGTTAATCTGATGAACTTCTCTGGAAAATTGCGGCAGTTCTCTGTTCACAGGAACTCTGCACATTTTTGCAGGCAGATTAACTGATTATTTCTGCATTGCTCTTGGCAAAGAACCCTTTATGGTTTCATAGCAATGAGATTCCATTCATTCATCCTAGAAATATATATTGAGTACCTCCATGGGCCAGGCACTGTTCTAGACTTGAGGGGAGGGCAGACAGTGAGCCTGCAAGGAGCTTGCTTTCTGTTGTGGGGAGGGATTGGTCAATACATAAAGTAAGTCCAATGCATAGTTTTTGAGATGGTGATAAGTGTTCTGGAGAAAAATTAAGTGAGGAAAGGTTAGGGTGGTCCAGTGTGGGAAGTAAGTTTGCAATTTTAAACCATCATCAGGGATAATTTCACTCAACAAGGTGCAGAATCCTGTTTCTGTTTTGGTTTAATGGAAAAAGTGGCACGTCACTAGCAGCAGGCTGAATGTGTGTGTGTTCTCCTGTTACCCTAGTTATGACTGAGAACAGTCACTATTGTCATTTTGGGTATTTAATAAGAATAGCAATATGAATGATAATATAAAAATCTCCATTTCAATGCTGTGTAGAGAGAAGTTCAGTGTCATTGCCAATACTCCAGGAGTTCCAGAAACCCGGGTTCTGCTCCTGGTTCACTCTCTTACTGGTTGTGCAAATGGTAGAGGTTGCTTAGTTCCTCTGGGCTTCAGTTTCTTTTTCTCTAATATGAGAATGATACGTTCTGCTCTACCTACCTTATAGGGTTTATGTGGACATAATCACATTTTTTTAAGTTGTGAGATGATATGTAAATATTGTTGTTGTTGTTAGGTGCCGTTGAGTTGGTATCCAACTCATAGCAACCCTCATAGGGTTTTCAATGGCTGATTGATTCAGGATTGCCTTGGGAGTGGATTGCCATGTCTTTCTCCCATTTTTGTGGTGCTGGGAATTGAACTCAGGACCTTAGAGACTGCAGAGCAGCGCTCTACCAACTGAGCTAAATCACAGCCCATATGTAAATATTAGTAACTACTACTATTCAGGATAAGATCCTGGAATAAATGTCTCTGATTTGAACAGATGGTGATGTTTTTTTTTAACCCCCTTACCATCAAGACACCCCAAAGTTGGAATGGAATTTTGTGATTATCTGATGGGAAAGAAATGAGACTCAAAACCACTTTGATGATATTCTTTCATTCATTCACCTGAATTTCTTCAAGTGTCCTCTGTGTCTCTGATTCTGTGCTAGGTGCTGGGATAGCAAAGCTAAATAGGGCATCATAAAACTAAGAGTGCTCACGTTAATATAGAAGGACAGATCTTGCTCCTGTATCCCTACTCTCATGGAAAAGAGATTGACCAACCAACACCAAGAACAACACTGACAGTGGTCCAGGTGGTGCCACTCTGAACCATGTTTTTGACAAATGATAATTACCAACTTAGCCTGTGGGTTGTTCTTAAACTTTTCATAATCTTTTTTGCTCATGGAAACAAAGATGTCTGCCAATATACCTAGAGATGTGGAAATGCCCTGTAAGGAAAACAAAAACAAATCAGACTGGAATTCAGTGTTGATAATAGTTCTTATCTCATGAACTAAAGGCAATGATTATCCCTTCACATGAACCATTTGCCTATTACTATACTACTACTACTACTACTACTACTACTACTACTACTACTGTTGCTAGGTGCTGTAGAGTAGGGTATGACTCATAGTCACCCTCACAGGGTTTTCTTTTTCTTTCTTTCCTTTTTTTTTTTTTTTTGGTAGTACTGGGGGTTGAACCCAGGGCCTCATGTTTGCATGCTTTGCAAATGTTGTACCACTGAGCGGCACCCCCACCTTTTTTTTTTTACTTTTTTTTGTGAGACAGATCTCACTAAATTATGCAGACTGCCTCTGGTCTCAAATTTACCATCCTCCTGCTTCTGCCTCCCAAATCACTGGGATTACAGGCGTGTACCACGGCACCTGGCCCTCACAGGGTTTTCAATGGTTGATTGTTTCAGGATTGCTTTGCGAGTGGATTGCCACATCCTTCTGTTTTTGTGGTGCTGGGGATTGAACCTTGGTCCTCCGAGAGTACAGCATGGCACTCTACCAATCGAGCTAAACCTCAGTCCCCTACTACCACTACTATTATGATATTGGAGATACTTTTAACCAAATATCACCTGGCCTGGAAGATTGTCAGTCCTGAGGCACATGGACCAATTGTAAACACAGTTATTTCTTAGGTGGGTTTCATTGGATTATCCACACTAACTTGTCCCTACTACCAAACCTGAATAATTGGCCCAAGAGATTGCACATTACATTTTATCTGTGTTGTAAAGGAACTATAGTCAGCAACATTGCTAACACAGTTCCAGGAAGTGGAATACATGACCTGAAGCTTCAGATAATAAGGAGAATAGTCCCACAAAATTACAGAGACTGAAAATGTCAAGTTGGAACACAAAAGATGCTTCTTAATTCTTCTTAATTCTTAAAGATGCCACATAAACAATTAATTGAAATCTTTGCTCATTCAACTCAAGGAAAATGACATTACATATAAGTAACTTGGCCATCCCATTTTGTTATGAAATCAAGTAAAGGCTAAATATATGATAAAATAGATAGATGAACTGGCCATAAGAGGGAAACATATAAATAAATAATTATGGATGATTACGGAGTCGTTAAATATGTCTCAAGAGTCTACGCTGGGCAGGGTGGCCCACCCGTGTAATCCCAGCAACTTGGGAGGCAGAGGTAGGAGGATTGCAAGGTTGACACCAGAGGCAGTCTGCATAATTTAGCAAGACCCTGTCTCAAAAGGTTAAAAAATGGGCTGGGGGTGCAGCTCAGTGGTACAGCACTTGAAAAGCATCCAAAGCAGAGGCCCTGTTTTCAACCCCCAGTACTGCAAAAAAAAAAAAAAAAAAAAAAAAAAAAAAAAAAAAAAAAAAAAAAAAATCTAGCTGTGAGCAAGAAATGGAAGAAAGTCACTAAATTTTCCTGTTTTTATGCTCATGTCGAGTAAATAAAAATAGAACAGAGTGATAAACTTAATTGTGCTATAAGGAGAAAAGCATCCAAACACAGATATGGGAAAGGAGGAAAAGAAGTTATACACATAACCTTTTTATCTGGTTGAGGAAGTGTGAAATATCCTATGATTGAGGCCCATATCAACTCAGCTGCTTCATACCACATACCTGGAAAAAGAAAAGAGGGACAGGGCACAAATGCTAGCATCTGTGCTCTTCTGTTAGAAAGTACCTTCAAAAACTAATACAGAAAGAAGATTCATTGGATCCTGTTAGGAAAACTCAGGGCTAGGTTAAATTGACACTGAAATTTGCTTTTCCAGTTGATTTAATATGGATAATTTTTCCATTTCACTGGGAAACAATGAAATATTACATATTTTGTATATAATATATATTATTTTCATTATTTATAAGAGTACTAACTATCATCTTACATGTCTGTCAGTTTGCCACACTGTGGGGGTTTGTGTGTTGTGATGAGGCTGAGAGATCTGCCACTGTAACCTCGGACATGAGCAAGGTTACCCATGGTGGACAGGTTTTCAGCTGAGCTTCCAGACTAAGACAGACTAGGGAATAGGACCTGGCGAGCCACTCCCGTAACAACTAGCCATTGAAAACCCTATGAATAGCAAAGAAACACTGTCAGACATAGGGCCAGAAAATGAGTCCCCAGGTTGGAAGGCACTCAAAAGACTACTGGGGAAGAGTTGCCTCCTCAAAGTACAGTCTACTGTGATGATGGAAATGGAGTAAAGCCCCAGGGACCTCCATTTGCTGATGTGGCACGACTCAAAATGAGGAGAAACAACTGTAAACATCCATTAATAATTGGAACATGGAATGTATGTAGCATGAATCTAGGAAAATTAGAAATTGTTAAAAGAGAAATGGAGCACATAAACATTGACATTCTAGGCATCAGCGAGCTAAAAAGGACTGGCATAGGCCATTTTGAGTCACACAATCATATGGTCTACTATACTGGGAATGATAAACTAAAGAGAAATGGGGTTGCATTCATCATCAAAAAAGACATTTCAAGATCTGTCATGAAATACAATGTTCTCAGTGATAGAATAATATCCATACGCCTACAAGGAAGGCCAGTTAATATGACTATTATTCAAATTTATGCACCCACCACTAAGGCCACAAATGAAGAAAGGGAAGACTTCTATCAGCTTCTGCAATCTGAAATAGATCAAACATGCAATCAAGACATACTCTGGTGACTGGAATGCAAAGGTTGGAAACAAAGAAGAAGTCTCAGTAGTTGGAAAATTCGGTCTTGATGACAGAAACGAAGCTGGAGATCACATGATAGAATTTTGTCAGACCAATGACCTTTTCATTACAAATACATTTTTTCAACAACATAAAAGGAGACTATACACATGGACTTCACCAGATGGAACATACAGGAATCAAATTGACTACATATGTGGAAAGAGACAATGGAAAAGCTCTATACAAAATGTCAAAACAAGACCAGGTATTGACTGTGGATCAGACCATCAACTTCTCATAGGCAAGTTCAAACTGAAGAGGAAGAAAATTAGAACAATTATACAAGATCCATGGTATGACCTTGAGTATATCCCACCTGAGTTCAGAGACCACCTCAAAAACAGGTTTAATGCATTAGACACAAATGATAGGTCAGACACAATGCCTAGGTCAGACACAAATGATAGTCTTCTGGTCAGAAGAGTTGTGGCATGACATAAAAGATATCATTCAAGAGGGAAGCAAAAAGTTCTTAAAAAGACAAGAAAAAAAGAAAAGAGCAAATTATATGTCAAAAGAGACAGTAGAACTTGTCCTTGAATGTTGAGCAGCTAAAGTAAAAGGAAGACATGATGAAGTTAAGGAACTAAACAGAAGATTTCAGAAGGTAGCTCGAGAAGACAAAAACAAATACTATAATGACATGTGCAAGGAGCTGGAATCAGAAAACCAAAAGGGAAGAACACGCTCTGTGTTTCTCAAGCTTAAGGAAGTGAAGAAAAAATTCAAGCCTCAAGTGGCAGTAGTGAAAGATGCTACAGGGAAAATATTAAATGATGTAGGAAACATCAAACGAGGATGGGAAGAATACACAGAGTCATTATACAAGAAAGAATTGGTAGATAACCAACCATTCCAAGAGGTTGCATATGAAGAGGAACCAATGGTGTTGAAGGTTGAAGTGGAAGCTGCCTTAAGAGATCTGCAAAACACAAGGCTCCAGGAATTGATGGGATACCAATAGAGATGTTTCAACAAACAGATGCAGCACTGGAGGTGTTAACATGTTTATTCCAACAGGTTTGGAAAACAGCTACTTGGCAACTGACTGGAAGAGATCCATATTTTTGCCTATTCCCAAAAAAGGGGATCCAACTGAATGTGCAAACTATCGGCCAATATCATTAATATCACACACAAGCAAAATCCTACTAAAGATCATTCAGAAGCTACTACAGCAGTATATAGACAGGGAATTACCTGCAAATCAAGCGGGATTCAGAAGAGGGCAGGGAACCAGGGACATCATTGCTGATGTGAGGTGGATATTAGCTGAAAGCAGAGAATATCAAAAAGATGTCTATCTATGTTTTATTGATTATGCAAAGGCATTTGCTTGTGTGGATCATAATAAATTATGGATAACCCTTCGGAAAATGGGAATACCAGAACACCTAATTGTGCTCATGAGAAATCTGTACGTGAACCAGGAGGCAGTTGTTCGAATAGAACAAGGAAACACTGCGTGGTTTAAAGTTGAGAAAGGTGTGCATCAGGGCTGTATACTTTCACCCTATCTCTTCAATTTATATGCTGAGCAAATAATCCGAGAAGCTGGACTTTATGAGAAAGAATGTGGCATCAGGATCGGAGGAAGACTCATTAACAACCTGCGTTATGCAGATGACACCACTCTGCTTGCTGAAAGTAAAGAGGATTTAAAACATTTACTGATGAAGATCAAAGATCATAGCCTTCAATATGGGTTACGACTAAACATCAACAAAACAAAAATTCTTACGACTGGGTCAGCACACAACTTCACAATAAATGGAGAAAAGATAGAGGTTGTCCAAGATTTTGCTTTGCTTGGCTCTGTAATCAATACCCGTGGAAGCAGCAGTCAAGAAATCCAAAGACGCATTGCTCTAGGAAAAGCTGTGGCAAAAGATCTCTATAGAGTATTGAAAAGCAAAGATGTCACTTTGAAGACAAAAGTGCACCTGACTCATGTTATGGTATTTTCAGTGGCATCATATGGTTGTGAAAGCTGGACATTGAACAAGAGAGACAGAAAAAGAATTGATGCTTTTGAATTATGGTGCTGGAGACGTCTATTGAATATACCATGGACTGCCAGAAGAACCAACAAATCTGTCCTAGAAGAAGTGCAACCAGAATGCTCCTTAGAAGCAAGAATGGCCAGATTGCATCTTACATATTTTGGACATGTAGTCAGGAGAGATCAATCCCTGGAGAAGGACATCATGTTTGGGAGAGTGGTAGGTCAACGCAAAAGAGGAAAACCCTCCACCAGATGGATTGACACAGTGTCTGTAACAATGGGCTTAAACATAAATAACATGGTTTGCCTGGCACAGAATTGGCAAGTGTTTTGATCTGCTGTACATAGGGTCGCTATGAGTCGGACTCGACTCGACGGCACCTAACAACAACAACAACAACTATCATCTTTTGCTAAAACTTGTTAAATCCTTTAGTTTGCACTTGAAAGTATAATAGGATGTGTAAACTTTGCTTGAAAAATTCGAGTACTCTGAGGAATGAATGAAAAAGTTGTTATGGTGTTTAGAATAAGGTGTCGCTATACTAAATGAAGTCCTGCTGAACTAAGCATGTTGCTAGGAATAATACTGAACTGTATGGCTAAAAGCCACAACACACAACTGTAAATTTCTCTAACAAAACTCAACAGAAGAAATATTTTGTCTTATTCATATTCATAACACTTCTAGGATTTTTTTTTTTTTAAATGGCATCTCAGTGTGTTGCCTAGGCTGGTCTTGAACTCCTTGGGCTCAAATAATCCTCCCACCTTCCAAGTAGCTGGGACTACCAGGGCACCACCATGCCCAGCTCAGTGCTGAGGAACTTAAATGCCATTCTCTTTTCATTGAGGAAACTAAAGGAAGCAGGAGCCAACAGTTTTAGCTAGATACAATAAAGGAATCCCACAGTCAAATCTCACAGCCAGGCTTTGGACCCTTGCCTTGAGAAGAGTGGGTGACTGATATCAGTACCTAGCTTTTGAAGAATTTGCCCTCTGATCTGTATACACACAGACTGCACCAGGACCTTGTCACTTTCATTTCTGTACAGCCAGGTACCTAAAATAAAAGAAGGGGAAAAATTGCCCAAGTTACTAAGGGTAATAGCCTGATAAAATAAACCTATTTTCAGAGAAGCCTTCCTGAGCAACTATGATATGGATTTGAGGTAGAATCTCACTTCTGTATTTAGAATAAGGTCCAAGCTGTAAGGCCCCATAGAAACTGGCTTCTGATTTCCAGTTGTCTTACCAATGGTACTTTGTCCCCACTGGCTTTACTTGCATCTCTTGTTTCATGGTATCTGCACTGACAGTACAGCTGTTGGGGTCCTGTTTCCGTTGACTCTTTCAGAAGCCAGTTTCTTCTCCTCCTTCTGGTCTCAGATTCAGTGATATTGCCTCAAGGACCCCCTAGGTTACATCAGCCACAATCTCACCCACTCTCTGTGGCTGCCTTACTGAGGGCAGGATCAATTCCCACCACTAAAAATTGATGTGGTTATTGACACCAATGACTCCATGCACAAACCAACAGGGCGTGAGAGGCCTCACCAGCGACACACTGAGGCTTTCTAGGGAGAGCAGGGCTGGCCAAATGACTCAAGCTGCTCCATTTGATGGGAGCAAAAGGAATGGTAAGTGGCGCTGGTTTTTATTGTGATTATGGTGTGAAGACAGAGCAAAGCTTCTGAAAATTTGGGCTGGGGTTTGTGCATGACTAAGCTGTATTTTTTCCTTATTTTTTTTCAGTTTTTAATTAGGATATATTAATTGTACAAAGTAATCGGTTTAATTATGGCATTTTCATATGTGCATATAATGTACTTGGGTCATATTCACCCCTCTATTATATTTTTTGTTCTGTTTTTATCAACCTGTCTAGTATGGGGCAAAGAGAGAAGGGAAAGAATGGGGCCTGAAAGCTGTCAGTGGTAAAAAATAAAGTCAGACTCTTTATTACATACCCTTCATTATTCTCTGTCACACTGCACTATTTTCTTCCTAGCCCTTAATCTGTGGGAGTGCACACACATATGTAAAAGGCAGCAAGTGGGCATCGATAGGGGATGTGGTCAATATTTGCATCCCAAACTGTCTCCCTCCAGGAAATGGCTGCAAGTTTCAAGGAGTTTGAGATCTTATATCCAAGCATATTGAGCTCAAAAGTCCACTGGAAACTGTGGTTAACCTTTTGGAAAACTTGTTGACTCTAATGCCCAGAAATGTCAACAAGATATCTGAATGCTTAAATTATCTGTTACACAACTCTTCTGTCTTACTTCCTTTCCTGTATGATTCAACATAGAAAGGAAATCCATTTCAAAATAACTTTTTTTGTTCTTTTTGCAGTGCTGGGGGTTGAACCCAGGGCCTCGTGCTTACACGCTTTGGAAATGCTGTACCACTGAGCTGCACCTCATTTTTTGCTTTTTACTTTTTGAGACAGGATCTTGCTAAATTATGCAGACTGCCTATGGTCTGGAACTTGCAATCCTCCTGCCTCTGCCTCCTGAGTCATTGGGATTACAGGCGTGCACCACCGCACCTGGCTGCAATAAATTTTTATTAAAGTTCTTATGTAGCAAAATAAAATTAACTTCCCAAGCCATTTAAATACATAATGCCATAAGCATGCTCTACTACATTTGGAGTCTTTCATTCCCAGCCACAATTCTTTTGAAGGCTGCTACTGAACCCTTTCTGAGGCCCATCAGGCTACCTAACTGAACAATTAGTGTCCACAAGATAATATACTCTATCACGACACAGGAAAGTATTACATGCCTTATTTTTATTTTGTTTTAAAAATTAGAGGACCAGATACACAGAGAAGTAAGAATCTTGGCCAAAGTCACTTCATTCATCAGTGCAGAATCAGTCCCAGACAGTTCTGGGAACATTTAATGGATAGTCAGTATTAGATCATTAAGCTGTTACTATGGGAGAAGGACGTGGCAGCCCACTCTGGAAACAATCAACCATTGAAAACCCCATGAATAGTAGAGAAGCACTGGAAATACTGCTGGGCATGGCACATTGCTGGGGAGTGTTCTGTTCTGTCGTACACAGCGTCGCTATGAGTGGGACCCAACTTGATGGCGCCTAACAATAACAAGCTGTTATTAAACTAGAACTCTGGTAGGGACTAAGGGTAAATGTCACTGTTAAGGTGTGAAAGAGCTTACCTGTTGCTCCGTTGTTGCTTATTAGATTGCTTAGAATATACTCTGCTTTTAAAAGTTTCCCTGAAAAGAAGCAAGAAAATGCCATACAATTAATTCTCAATGCATACTTTAAATACTACAAATAGTTTTTCCTGTAAGGTTGATCCATGGTCACACAGACCATACTCTTTCTTGAAAATATTCAATTAAAAAATTTAAAATAAAAAGCTATGTCACATATAAAACTTGAAAAGAAAGATGAAGTTTTCAGACGTTGGTAATGTGGGAAGTTAGGGAGTATCTGAAATGGCAATTAGACGCACGTTGTTCATTCGTATGCACTACTCATTCACACACCGCAGAGCTTGAGTGGCAGAGACAAAGCTTTGTAAAAGGTTGTGTCTCCTCTCTGTGAAAGTTGTACTTCAAGAGGTATAGTAGAGTTGCCCACAAACAGGACTGTTTATGAAATTATCACAAAGAGATTTGGGGGCAGAGAGCAGGGAGGTTTTGAGCCTTTTAAAAAATTTTGCTTATTGTGGTTGCTACTACAGAGAGCCTGCAGCTGTAGCCCTGTGGTATCTGATCCCATCAGATCTCAGAAGCTAAGCAGGGTCGGTCCTAGTTACTACTTGGATGGGAGACCATCTGGGAATACAAGGTGCTGTAGGCTTGGGAGAAGGACCCAGCAACCCACTCCCAAAAATCAATCAGCCATTAAAAACCCTATGAACGATAGAGAAGCACTGACAATAGTGCTATGTCTCTTGTAGGCAGGGTTGCTATGAGTTGGATACCAACTTGAGGGCACCTAACAACAGCAACTACAGAGGAGGGGCTGGGAGGGGCTGGGATTTAGCTCGGTTGGTAGAGTGCTGCTCTGCAGTCTCTGAGGTCCGGAGTTTGATTCCTAGCACTCCAAAAATGGGAGAAGGACCTGGCAATCCACTCCCAAAGCAATCCCAAAACAATCAGCCATTGAAAACCCTGTGAAGATCACTATGAGTCAGACAGGACTTGTCAGCACAATACAACATCAACAACAACTACAGAGGAGAGGCCTTGTCTATGGACAGTTATCTTCCACCAGCGGGAGCTCAACCAGCTCTCCTTTTAACCACCCCTTCTTCCAGATGCTGCTATACCCTCCACACTCTGGCCTCTGTGGCTTCTTTGAGCTCAGTTCTAGTCCTTCTTTCTGTCTACTCACTGCCTCTACTTCAGTCACAGTGGCCTCCTTATGGTTTCTGTGAAACCTGCCAGGCTTGATTCCACATCCAACTCTTCTGACTTAAAATTGTTTTGGCCTGGAATGCCATTATCCCAAATATCTCCAAGGTGTTCTTCTCTTTGTCAGGCCTTGGCTTAAATGTCACTGTCTCCCAAGGCCTGCCTGCCCTGACCACACTATTTCAAACTGCACACACATACACACACCCTTGGCTGTGGCATATTATGTTTCTAAAGAAGATCACAACAGTATCTTCCACCGACAAGTTCTTTTGCACCTTTCTTCTGTTAAGTAAAATCCAGAGGTTATTTTTTCTCTCCTTGAACATGAACTGGCTGCATCACCTGTTTTAACCAATAGTGTGTGGCAGTAGTGAAAGCGTGTCCCTTTTCTAGTGTGAGCACTAAGAGGCCCATGTTTCTCGTGTCATTTCCTCCTTACGAAAATACATCCTTTAAGTGTGTGTGTGTGTGTGTGTGTGTGTGTGAGAGAGAGAGAGAGAGAGAGAGAGAGAGAGAGAGAGAGAGGGAGAGAGTAATGTCTCTGAGAGTGGTAACCACTTTTAGTTATTGTCTGGAAATGTCTATTTTGCTGGGTATAAAGTTTTAGGTTGAAAGCTATTTCCACTTAAATCTGAGTAGATTCAATTACATTAAGGACTGTAATTATTCATAAAAAGCTTTCTGTCAGTAAATATATTTCTCATATACATATATATATACACACACATATATATGTATGTATGTGTGTGTGTGTGTGTGTGTACATATAAACAAGCCTGGTGGGTTTCACAGAGACCATAAGGAGACCGCTGTGACATATATATATGTATATATATATATATTTTTTTCAGTACTTGAGGGTTGAACCCAGGGCCTCATATATACTTTGCAAGTGCTCTGCCACTGGGCTGCACCTCCAGCCCATTTTTAATTTTTCATGTTGGGTCAGGGTCTTACTAAATTATGCAGGCTGCCTCTGGCCTCGAACTTGATGGCCTCCTGCCTCCACCTCCTGAGTCACTGGGATTACAGGTGTGAGCCCACTGCACCCAGCTTATTTCCTACGTTTACAATTTGTCTTTCCTCACTGTTTCCTTCATGACCTTGTCACTGTTCAGCTTTCGGTACTTTTACAAAACTGTGTCTACATGTGGATTAAACTTTTTTTTTTGTGAGGTTTGCTATACCCCTTCAATGTAAATAATTGTGTTTTTCCCCCAGTTCTGAGTCTAGTCAGCCCTCCTGGAAGTACTATGAAACTTAGGTGGTTTTCAAAATTCTCTTTGAGCTTTTTAACTTCTTTTTCATACTTTCATGGGCTTAACTTTCTGTGCTATGTTCTCAATATTTTCTTTTTCTCTTCCTTCCTTCCCTCCCTCCCTCCTTCCTTCCTTTTTTCTCTCCCTCCCTCCCTCCTTTCCTTCCTTCCTTCCTTAGCTTCAGGTATAGGAGGAGGCTAAACCCAGGGCCTCACACATACTTTGCAAGTGCCCTACTTCTGAGCTACACCCCCAGCTTGTTTTTTTAATTTTTTATCTTGAGACAGGATCTCAGGGTCTTGCTAAGTCATGCAGCTGCAGCTGGCCTCTGGCCTTGAACTTGCAAACCTACTGCTTCTCCCCATCCCCCGCCCCC
>VMDO01010121.1:0-73401 GCA_007922755.1 Pedetes capensis
CAATCCAACCATGGTGCTTAAGTAGATTCTCATCAGGTAACTGATGTTAGTACCATGGCATGAGGCGTGGGGGACAGTCTGCGCTAGGGTCACCTCCTATTGCTTGTCCATTCACACACCCATAGATGTAGATGCAGCACACAGGAAGCAGGATGCTGGTTTCTCACACTGGCAACTACTGACATCAAAAGCTACAACCATAGCTGGGCGCGGTGGCACACGCCTGTAATCCCAGTGGCTTGGGAGGTGGATCGCAAGTTCGAGACCAGAGGCAGTCTGCGTAACTTAGTGAGACCCTGTCTCAAAAAAGTACAAAAAAAAAACAAAAAAAAACCAAAAAAAACGGGCTGGGGGTGCATCTCAGTGGTCGAATACTTGCAGAGCATGCAAGTGCAAGGCCCTGGGTTCAAACCCCAGTACCACAGTAAATAAATAAATAAATAAATAAATAAATAAATAAGAAATTGTAGCCCTTTTGGAAACAGTCTGGCTACCCAAAGAAGTGGCCATGGTCCATTGCAAAGGCCACCAATCTGGCGAGGATATAGAGGCAAGAGGAAACTATTTGGCAGACCAGGAGGTCTGCCAAGTGGCAATTAGACCATGGGAATTCATTTCGTCATGCCTGCATTGCCTGAACCCACCTGGCCTGCAGAACCTATCAATCAGAAGAAGATACCCTGGCCCAAGAAAAACAGGCCAGTAAGGACATTTCAGTTTGGTGGATCTTGCCAGATGGCTATGTACTGGTTCTAGAGGCACTAGGAAAGGTTTTAGTTTACGGACTACATCAGGCAACTCATTTAGGACAATCTAAACTAACTGATGGGAGAAGGACCTGGCAACCCCCTCCCAAAAATCAATCTGCCATTGAAAACCCTATGAACAGCAGAGAAGCACTGACAATAGTGTTTCCCCTGTTATACAGAGGGTCGCTATGAGTCAGATACCGACTCGACGGTACCTAACAACAACAACAACAACTAACTAACTGAATTGCTCAGGACCAGATATGACATTCCAAACTTATCTCATTTGGTTTTGGATGTTACTACCAGATGTGACTCCTGTGCTCAAGCTAACCAGGGAGGGCCCCAGCTGATGCCCACGGGAGCTTGCTCATGTGGGCCCACCTCTGGGGAACAATAGGAATGAGATTTTACTGAAGTAAGGCCCCCCAGAAGGGGGATATAAATATCTTTTAGTGTTTGTGGATACCTTCTCAGGATGGGTAGAGGTTTACCTAACTCAATCTGAGATAGTTGTAATAGTTACAAAAAAATTTCTCCATGGAGATCATTCCCTGATTCAGCCTGCTGCTTGCTCTGGGGTCAGACAGTGGCCCTGCCTTCACTGCATAGGTCTCTCAGGCCTTGGATAGTGCTCTAGGCATTAATTGGAAGCTCCACTGTGCATATCATCCTCAGAGCTCAGGGCAGGTAAAATGCATGAATCGGACTCTAAAGGAGACCTTGGCTAAATTTATTTTAGGGACCTGTGAAAATTGGGCTAATTTACTTCCCCTTTGCTCTACTCAGAACTCGTCATACCCCCTATAAGAAGGATTTCACTCCATATGAAATCATGTTTGGGAGGCCACCCTCGCTGCTCCTAAAAATTAGAGATGTTGCTCTGGCTGATTTCCATAACCATAACTTACTCAAGTCCCTACAGGCTATTCAGACAATACAACAACAACTTCATACGGGACTTCAAAGCACTGCTATGTAGGGGGAAATTGGAAGGAAATTGGCAAAAACCCCAAAACTGGGAAAATGGCTTTTGAAGATCTAGTTTGTAAATTAGAAGCCTAGGGAAAATGAAAGAAACTTGATTGGACATTTGTACAAAACCCTACATAAATCCCTCAAACCTGATTGGACAATTGGATTCAAAGCTGATTGGCTTAGGCCATTCGGGGGCGAGCTATATAAGGAGCTGTACTACAGCAACTCTCTGTATCTTGCCTGGACCATCGGCAAGGAAACAATGCTCTCTCTGTTGCAGACCACCTATGAGATAAGAACTTTCTCTCCATCTGACCACCAAGGAAGCAAGAATTCTCTCCTTGTGACCACGGAGACCACCAACACGGAAGCATCTGCCCTGGAGGCAGTATTAGAGCTGCTAGCACTTATGGCTGTACACTTTGGGTTTCTCTCCGCCCTGCTAAGGTTTTTCCTTTCTCCCATCTCTGCCAGCATTTCTGAGGGCTACAGGAATCCGTACCCCTCACCCAAGGGTCCCGAGTGACTTGTGTTTAATATCTGTGTGGCAGCATCTTCCGTCCAAACATTCGGGCCAGACCTGGAGGTGCGTGCCCCACACTGCTGCAGACCAGACACATTTTATGGACCTGTTGCTCCACCCATTCAAGACAGGAGACAGAGTGTTGGTCAAGCAACTCACCTCTCCAAGACTCACTTCCAGGTGGAAGGGACCTACACTGTCATCCTCACCACCTTTTAACAGGATTGGTGGGCCCCTGATGCTCTTATTTTTAGGATTAATGTCTGGCCCTTGTCTCCTACACTGGCATCTGAGATTTGTAAAAATGTAAAATAGACTCAGTCAGACTCAGGGAGGATTAAGGACTCAGTACATACCCCTGGACAATCCAGCAATAGATTGTCCCTGACTAGAATTGAAGATTTGATTCCTTCATAAGACTGGTGGGAAATGTAAAGAGGTCACTGGTTGACAGGACCATCACCATCTTATTTAGCCCACCCCACTTAAGAAACTATATACTGGAAGAATTTTAACTGTCTGATTTTAACCACCTGGCTGCCTAATTAAATTGTTAATTCTTAACCATTGAATGATTGCCTGTTAGCCCCCGGTCTGCTTCTGTGCCACACTGCTTACATAATAGAACTATTCCCTGAGGGATTGTCTCTTATAGAACTGCTTACTCTTTTGTTTTTGTTCTCATGATACAAATCACACCAGGAACTTAGAGACTGTGTACAAATCAGACAACTTGGAGATTGTAAGATGGCCAGAATTTGCCTTTTGAAGCCCCCAAGTAACTGTTCCTCAGGGCCACAGGTTTGGAGAGACACTAGTCCTCCAGACACTAGTCCTCAGTGGCCACCGGCTAATAAAGCCTCCTTCTAATTGGCTTTTTGCTCCTTGTGGTGTGTTTTTGATCTCTGGTTACAACATTGGGAGCCACATGCAGCCTCATTGCAAGACCTGACCCAGTACCAAGCCTTTCTATTAGACCAGCCACGTATGTACTTCCTGACCACTAACTCAGAAGCACAAATGCCACTGTTCTATGGAACCTCACTATTGGACCTGCCCACTTTCTGATTTCTATCTCAGAAAGCATCACTTTCTCTTTATCTATCCATCTCCGCTCTCCTCATGCCCATGTAACCCTGGCCTGCTCCTCTTCTGGGACCTAACTCCCCAGTCGGCTCACCCCAAGCCAGTCTGCCCTGGTTCTTTTCCTTTCAACTCTAAATAAACCATCTTCTAAGTTTCCTTCTAGATGCATATACAAGTTCTTTTATAAATGTGGCCAAGGACCAAGGTTTGCTGCTGGACTCCAGACCCTACACTCCCTGACTAATACAATCAATTGAAGATCTTTCTATGTAGCAAAAGATTGACTTCCCCAGGCAAGAAAGAATTCTTCTAGTAGATGGCCAATGGTCTTAACCTGCATCTCTTCCCTAGTCTCAAACCTGCTGCCCTACTTTGCAAATTCTGGGCTTGCCCACCTTTTATGATCCCATGAGCCAATCCCTTCAAGATCTCATATAGATGTGTGTGTGTATGTATATATATATATATATATATATATATATATATATATATATATGTGTGTGTGTGTGTGTGTGTGTGTGTGTGTGTGTGTGTGTGTGTATATATATGTATATATATGTATATATATATAATATACTACACACACATACATATATACTATGTATATTATATATGTTGTTGTGTTGTTGTTAGGTGCTGTCGAGTCGGTATCCGACTAATAGCGACTCTCATAGGGTTTTCCATGGCTGACTGTTTCGGGATTGCCTTGGGAGTGGATTGCCAGGCCCTTCTCCCATTTTTACGGTGCTGGGAATCGAACTCAGGACCCCAGAGACTGCAGAGCAGTGCTCTACCAACTGAGCTAAATCCCAGCCCATATTATATATACATACATGCAAGTTGAGTATTCCTCATGTGAAATGATTGGGATCAAAAATGTTACAGATTTCTTTTGGATTTTAGAATATCTGCTGTAGGGTCTAAAGAGGTAGTTCGCCCTGGGGCCTATCTAGGCCTCTTGGAGGTCTGAGGCTCGTTCCCCAGGCAGTCACCTTTGCCCTACATCCGGGAACTCAGGGTCGTGGAGCTCCCAAAGATGGCGCTGGCATTCAGTCTCTCTCCTCAGACCCCTTGACATCGATTGGCTATTTCCAAACCACTGAACGGCTCTTGATTGGACTGTTCAGGAACCATCCCTGATTGGGTACTTTTACAAAACCAAATTTGCATATCCCCCTGATTAACTAAAACCCGTATGGGGTGACTGCCTCTGATTGGTCCCCTGCTGGCCCCTGGGGAGTATATAAGGGCAGTACACAGGAGAAGTCTGGGTTCATTCCATCGACCGGGGACAGACAAGGAAACAATAAAGAACTGTTGGAGCAGAGCACTTGGAGTCGGCGTCTTCACTGGGAAGAAAAAAGCAAGGAGCCACCGTGGGCATAAACCTCTGAGCCTGCCTTTCTCGAGGCTTCTCAGAGCAGCCGTGGGCATGAGCCTCCTTTGCAGGTGGTGCTGCTCTTGGGTGCTCGGTTCCCCCTCACCAGACAACGGGTCTTTGGCGGCTGGCTTCCGCTTGTGGCCTGAGCGAGTCCAGCGGCAGGGTGGCGCCCCACAATCTGCATCCTTATGTTGGGTAGCTAGGTTAGGCATTAGCAGGTAACGTGGAGGAAAAGGGGATTAAAAACCTCTCCTGCCTTCTGTCATGAAAAGGAAACCACAAGCTTCCCTGAGGACAATGGAAGGACTTTGTAATAGGCCCCCATCCTATGCCAGGATTGGTGGTTGCTTGGATATGAACAAAGGCAGACTATTCTGGGACTTTCACCCATGGGCCCTTCCTTTGGAAAATATTCCAACGGTTCATTAAGTCCTTTTACAAAACAAAGCCACCAGGTGTATGACAGTTCTTCCTACCCATATGGCACAAATTTCACTCTAAAAACACATTTGACCTTAAACAGAGGAGTTGTTGTTAGGTGTCATGGAGTTGATCCTACTCATAGCGCCCTGAACAGAGGGGTAGCCTCCCTTTACTACTGCCCATCTTCACGTCTGGAAGGTGTACTGCCTTTATAATCTGTCTATATTCTCAATCTTTAATAAACTTATTGTTGTTGTTGTTAGGTGCCCTCTAGTCAGTATCCGACTCATAGCAACCCTACATACAATAGGTGAGACACTATTGTCAGTGCTTCTCTGCTGTTCATAGGGTTTTCAATGGCAGATTGATTTTTGGGAGTGGGTTGCTGGGTCCGTCTCCCAAGCCTACAGCACCTGGTGTTCCCAGGTGGTCTCCCATCCAAGTACTAACCAGGCCTGACTCTACTTAGCTTCTGAGATCTGACAGGATCAGATGCCACAGGGCTACAGCTGCAGGCAGGTGTGCCCTAGGTTAAATAAAACTGGAGGGAACAAGTTCGCTGCGGTTTTGTCTTCTGGTGCCTCATGCCCTTCCCTTAGTAAGTTCTCATCTGTGTCTTGGATACTCACCCCTCTCTCTTTCTCTTTCTCTCTCTCCCCCCACCCCATATGCATTCTAAAATATGGACTTAACAAACACTACAACTTTGTTTCACTCTCTGGCTTGTCCTGAAATTTTTTTCTGCAGTGAAGCCAAGGACCCAGCTTAACCTGAATGGAGGTCCAAATGAGGGGAATTCCTCAGGTTAGGAGCCACACTGAGCTTTACTTCTTTGCTGTACCACCAATAACAACACCACTAGACACGGTGACATGTCCAGCACTATTGTCAGTGTTTGAATGGGCTGCCAGATCCTTCTCCCAAGCCTACAGTACCCAGTATTCCCAGGTGGTTTCCCATCCAAGTACTAACCGGGCGCGACCCTGGGTAGCTTCTGAGATCTAGCAGGATCAGACGGGCTGCAGGCTAAGCGATGGGGAGTGGCTGTAAATACAGAGGCAGTTTTGCCTGCCTCTCACCTCCTCTTGTGTATCCTGGTTCCTAACAGACATGAACCAGTACCAGGGACCCATGCTATACAGAATGGCTAAGCCTATAGTATCGGTAATGGAGCTATTAATATGCCTTTGGGGGGGGGTACCAATCACTAGCCCCTCCTGCCCAGCTGCACATGATTCTAAGTTATATAAGAGATGAACAATTGAGATTCAGCATGCGGTGGTCACTCTTATTATCCCAGTGACTTGGGAGGCTGAGGCAGGAGGATCATATGTTTGAAGTCAGAGGCAGCCTGCGTAACCTCATGAGACCCTATCTCAAGATGAAAAATAAAAAATATGCTGGGGGAGCAGCCCAGTGGTGGAGCACTTGTATGTGTGAGGTCTCAAGTTCAACCCTTTAGTACTACAAAAAAAAAAAAGAAAAGAAAAGAAAATTGGCTGGGAGTGGGGCTTGTCGATTATGCAGCTTCCTAAAATAATCGGTGGTGCGGTACAGAAAGGCTGTGCCTGCATCACCCACACCCCTGTAACCATGACTACAGTAAACTCACGGTTCACGAAGTTTAACATGAGCCTTCCTTTTGTCTGCCCGCATCCTTCTGGCTTTCATGCGACACTTGTCTAAGATGCTTTGTTTTTGTTAGTGGTTATCTTTCTAGTCCTTTTTCTTGCATTTTATAAAAATGTATATATGCATACAGTTTTAAATGTACCTGTACATAAATAATTTATTTTTCTAACATAAACGCAATAATAATATATGTTTTTAGCCAGGCATGGTGCTGCCCGCCTATAATGCCAGCACTAGGAGGCTGAGGCAGGATTGTGAGACCAAGGTTAGCAAGTTCCAGACCAGTCTGGTCTATAAGACACTGCCTCAAAAAACAAAAACAAGGCCGGCGTGGTGGCGCACACCTGTCATCCCAGCAGCTCGGGAGGCAGAGGCAGGAGGATCGCAAGTTCAAGACCAGAGGCAGTCTGCATAACTTAGTGAGACCCTGTCTCAAAAAGTAAAAAAATGGGCTGAGGGCACAGCTCAGTGGCCCAGTACTTACAGAACATGCAAGAGTGAGGCCCTGGGTTCAACCCTCAGTATCGCAAAAAATAAATAAATAACATAAAATAAAATTTACAAAATGTATTTTTCTTCTTCAGTATGAAATATTTGATACATGAGAAGTAGCTATAATATGTATGTATAAATTATAAAGCACAAAAACAGACACCTTTGTAATCACAGGTGTGGAGCATTACCTACGCGTTGAAGACCCCTCTGAGTTCCCTCCTCATATCACCTCTCCCAACTCAGGAGGTTACCATGATCCTGGATTTGGTATACGTGGTTTCCTTACTTTTCTTTTAGTTCTACCATTGTTGTTGTTAGGTGCTGTGGGTTTTGGTTCAGCTCATAGCAGCCCTATGTACAACAGATGAAACACTCCGGGACACTGTGCCATGCCTGACACCATTTCAGTGCTTCTCTGCTATTCATAGGGTTTTCAATAGCTGCTTGTTTTGGGGGAGTGGGTTGCCAGGTCTTTCTCCCAAGCCTACAGCACTAGGAATTCAGAGCCAGGCTGGACACTATAGTGAGACTTTATTTCTTTTTTCTTTTTCTTTTTCTTTTCTTTTTTTTTTTTTTTTTTTTTTTCCGGTTCTGGGGGTTGAACCCAGGGCCTCACACTTGCATGCTCTGCAAGTGCTGGACCACTGAGCTGCACCCACAGCCCATTTTTTTTACCTTTTGAGACAGGATCTCACTAAGCTACCCAGACTGTGTCTGGTCTTGAACTTGCAATCCTCCTGCCTCTGCCTCCCAAGCCGCTGGGATTACAAGCATGCACCACCATGCCTGGCAGTGAGACATTATTTCTAAACAATAACAACAACAAAAAGAGTAAGCAGAATTGTTTACTGATGCAATTTTCCATTTAATATTTTCAGACTACAGTTGGGTATGGACAAATGAAATTTTAGAAAGCCAAACTGTTTATGAAGGGATTTGCTGGGTAGGATTTTTGTTTGTTTGTTTGTTGTTTTGCTTTTTTGGTGCTGGGAGGCTGAGGCCAGGGCCTTCCGCATACTTTGCAAGTGCTCTACCAAGGAGTTACATCCTCAGCCTCTTTTTTATTTTTCATCTTGAGACAGGGTCTTGCTAAATTACACAGGCAGCCTCTGGCTGCCTCCAACTCCTGAGTTATTGGGATTACAGGTGTGCGACACTGTACTTGGCTGTAGCTACTGTTTGGGGCAATGGGTTTTTTGGTTGATGTAATCAAGCTAAGATGGGGTCGTACTGGATTAGAGTGGACCCTAAATCCAATCAATGTGATGTCCTTATGAGCAGGGCATGGAAAGATACAGGGGCATTGCATACATGCTGTGGGGCCGTGGAGACGGAGATCGGATGCTTCTGCAGAGCTTGAGCACTCACGGAAGTGAAGAAGACACAAGTGTGCTCCGCCCCTGGGGTCTATAGAGAGAGCAGGGCCCTGCCACCACCAGACTCTGGCCTCCAGAACCAGGAGAGAATAAATTTCTGTTGTTTGAAACCACCTGCTTCGGGATAATTTATAATAGCATTCCTGGGAAGCTACACAGGGGTATTGCCAGGGAACATGCAAATACAGAGAGACACGCACACCAGCCCACACCTACAGGTCTTTCCATGTCTGTCCCTATCTATTTAAGACCATGATGTACTCGATTCTAATGCAACACTAGAGTTCACGTCAGGGTTCTCCTCTCTGTATTTGTAAATGCTTTCTCCCGCAGTGAGACTGGCTCCCAGTAGCTGTAACAGTAGCTGTATTGGTTCACCTTGGAACAACCTCCACCACATCCGCCCTCGGACAGCTGCCCTGTCTCACCCTGCCCGTACCTTGACCCCTCGCCAAGCCCTCCCACCAGAAGGACATGCTCCTCACCCCTGACACTGAGCCAGGCCAGCCCCGGGGTGGGTCCCTGCTTCACCTGGCTCTGGATCTAACACCTCATGCTGGGCTGGACTGCCCCATGCTGGTTTCTTAAGCTTCTGTAAGCAGTATGCTGCCTATTTTCTTCTGCCTTCTGATTTTTCCCCTCCACACTATGTCAGTGAAACTCACCCTAACTGACGCATGTAACTTAAGGTCCTCACTTGGACTGCCGTGCAGCATTTCATTATACGAAACTGCCACTGTCAATGGACATTCAGTTGTTTGCCGCTTTTGCTGTGACACCCTGTCCTGTCTCCTGCTGCACACACGGGCAAGAGCTTTTCTAGGGCACATCCCCAGGGATGGCTTTCCTGAGTCACAGGATGTGTGCGGCATCACACTGACTAAGTGCTGCTGAAATGTTTCCCAAAATGCTCTCCATAACCTCTCCTGGTGCTCTGAGCAGCAGACGGTAAGTAGAGCTTCTATTGAGCCACATCCTTGGTGAGATGATGTACTCGCACTTATAAAAGTGTTGCCTTCTGATAGCACAAAACGGTAGCTCACTTTTTTTTTTTTTTTTTTGCGGTACTGGGGGTTGAACCCAGGGCCTCGCGCCTGCATGCTCTGCAAGTGCTGGACCACTGAGCTGCACCTCAGCCCATTTTTTTTTTACTTTTTGAGACAGGGTCTCCCTAAATTACGCAGACTGCCTCTGGTCTCGAACTTGCGATCCTCCTGTCTCCGCCTCCCGAGCCGCTGGGATTACAGGCGTGCGCCAGCACGCCCGGCCCTCCGTAGCTCACTTTGATTTCCTCTGTACCATTCTCCTTCTTAATGAGGTTGAGCATCTTTCCCAACGCTTCCTTGTTCTTTGGTTTTACTCTTCCATGAAACATCTGTTGGCGTCTCTTTCACTTTTTAAATTTTTTTAGCCAACCCCTTTTCATGGAAGTTAATTATGCAAAAATTGACCTATTTTCTATAAAATTTAATTTAATCTAATGGTTAACCTAGCATTACGTTAATTTAGCATTTGAAATATACATATAAATTTAATATTATTTGAATATATCATTTCTTACGTATGTCATTTGATAACTTATTTCCACTGATGTGCATGTCATGAAGATGATCATATAATCTGCGAATATTGGTCCTCTCTTTTCCAATTCTCATACTTCACAAGTTAGGATCTTACTGCGATATTAACAGAGGAAGTAATAAAGATCATCCTAACTCTAAAGACAGCTGGGGTTTATGTCAGTTGGTAGAGTGTTGCTCCACACTCTCTGAGCACCAGGGTTCAATTCCCAGCAAAAACAGGAGGAGGACGTGGCAGTCCACTTCCAAAGCAATCCCAAAACAATCAGCCACTGAAAACCCTATGAGAGTTGGTTGCTATCAGTTGGACTGGACTCAACAGCACCTAACAACTACAACTCTAAAGAAATGTTAAGGGGGGTGCTTCCAACGTTCCCCATTCAGACTGATGTTTGTTGTGGTTGTCTGTAGGTACGCTTTACCAGATTGAACACGTTTCCTTCCATTCCTCCTTATTTGGAGGTTTACAGAGGTTTTTCTGTTCATGTTTGTTTTTGTTTTCATACTCATGAGTGGTTGCTGAGTTTATAAAATGGTTTTTCTGGAGCCCAGATCGTATATTTCCCTCCTTTCATGGGTAAAGTATGTAAATGGGGTAAATAATTACATCTATAAACTTTTTTTTTTTTTTTTTTTGGTGGTGCTGGGGATTGAGCCCAGGGCTTTGCATATGCTAGGCAAGGACTCTACCACTGAGACATCTTACATCTACAGACTTTGGAATGTTAACCTACTCTCATATTCCTGGGATAAATCCAGTTCACTCACACACATACACACCACTACTGGATCCAGTTCTACAAATACCTTAAACTGAAAAAGCAATTTAAGTAATCCTCTTAAACTCTATGTTCTGCCTTTATTGATGCTTTTCTTTCTTGCTGGTTCATCAAAGTATTTAAGACTTTTTAATTTAAATTTTTTAAAATTATTTTTATTCTTTATTTATGTACAATGGGGTTGAAACCAGGGCCTCCCACATACTTGTGCAAGTGCTCTACCACTGAGCTGCACCCTTACCCCTTTTTTATTTTTTATTTTGAGACAGGGTCTTGCTAAGTTGCACTGGCTACCTCTACCCTTGAACTTGCGATCCTCCTTTCTCAGCCTCCCGAATTGCTGGGATTACAGGCATGTGCCACCATGCTCAGCTTAAAGCACTTAAGATTTTTTAAAAATATATTTTAGGTAACATTTTCTAGTTATTTAAGCAGGAAATTCAGTTGGGTTATTTAGGCCTACTTTATACCTAGAAATACAAGTTCAATTTCCTTTCTACCAAGCACAACAATGACCTAAAAAAAATCTTTGTCAATGAACAGTGGGATACAGTTGCCATTTAACAGGAAAGCCCTTTGAATTATCTATTTAATCACACTTTTGGAATCTGAATTTTCTATTATTTATCGTTATTCAATACTTGTTTTCCTGGAACTATTCTTTTCCTAATTTTTTTCATAATGTATATATTTTCTCCCTTTTTGAAACTTTACAGAAATTTTTCTTGTAAGTAACACACGTTTTCCAGTAGAGACCATTCTGCTTTTTCACATTTATTTGCTTGCTTGTTTGTTTTTAACCCCACACCCTTGTTCCGTGAGGGCTTCTTTCTCATACTGTCCGTTCTCAATAAGAACACCGATCAGAGCTTAAGCTCTCTCCCATCCTGCATTAACTCTGTTTTGTAGGGCTAGTTAGTTCAACTCTGTAGCTTGAACGAATTTGCATGTCTCATGTATTTCGGTTTTATTTGTTTGTTTTTGTTTTTCATTATCTGCACTGTTAGTCACTACTAATTATTGGCCTTGGTAGTCTTGTTGTTGTTGTTAGGTGCCGTTGAGTGGTGTCGGACTCATAGCGATCCTCATAGGGTTTTCAATGGCAGGTTGTTCCAGGATTGCCTTGGGAGTGGGTTGCCATGTCCTTCTCCCATTTTTGCAGTCCCGGGAATCAAACTCAGGACCTCAGAGACTGCAGAGCAGCGCTCTACCAACTGAGCTAAATCCCAGCCCCTTGGTAGTCTTAGCGATAGTTAATTTTCAATTTCTCTAAGGGAGGTCCCTACCTCTCCTTCTTGTGCTCCTGTGTAATAATAGCAACTGCTGCTTACATGGCAGCCCAATTAGGCTACATTTCTGAGCTTTTGCAGCAAGATGGGGCCAAGTCCTTGCCAGTGAAATGTGAGCAAAATTGAGTGTGGCGTTTCTAGCTCTGGGTCTTAAGACATTGGACGCACACAGCTCATTCCCCTGCTTGCCGACTGGGAGTGGCAATGATCTTGCTTCAACCGCATGAAGGATGATGCTCCAGGTAGAGTACAAAATGGAAGGAAACTGAGGCCCCAAGTGACCATGTGGATTAGGACCCCCACCGCTCTGGATCATAACCAGGGAAACAAATTGTCCCCAACCCCACATACCACTGACTTTATTATAGCAGCTTAGCCTCTAGCAGATTCCACTCCCAAAATGCCCTAAACCCTCACAACACGTAACTCTGAGTTCTCAAGAGATAAAATTCCATATGAACATCTGTCTACACCAAGGGAGCCTAAGCGTAAGAGGTTGTACACATTTTTTTCTGCATGTGGGTTTTCCCTGAAATCCTTCCTATATATTTTTTTCCTTTTCTCAGAATACTCCCAAGATGATTGGGGAGGTAGTAAGTGGGGGACTGCTTGGCTGTGGGTTTCCTCTTCCTCTCCAGCCTCCTGGGTTGTCTTCAGTGACTAAGACTTTTTTTTTTTTTTTTGCGAGGTACTGGGGGTTGAACCCAGGGCCTCACACTTGCATGCTTTGCAAGTGCTGGACCACTGAGCTGCACCCTCAGCCCATTTTTTTTTTTTTTAAACTTCTTTGAGAGAGGCTCTTGCTATGTTACACAGACTGCCTCTGCTCTCGAACTTGCGATCCTCCTGCCTCTGCCTCCAGAGCCGCTGGGATGACAGGCATGCGCCACCGCGCCCGGCCGAGTGACTAAGACTTATAATGGGGGTACCACAATTTTTTGTGTGTGTAGTACTGGGTGGTTGAACTAGCCTCATACATGCTAAGCAAGTGCTCTACTACAAAGCTGCATCCCCAATCCCTTTTTTATTTTTGAGACCAGGTTTGCTAAATTGCACAGACTGCCTCTGGCCTCAAACAGGAGATCCTCCTGCCTCAGCTTGTCAAGTTGCTGGGACTATGGGCCTGAGTCCAGCTTTGATTTTTTAAAAATATTTATGGGGTTGCCAGGCATGGTGGAGCATGCTTGTAATCCCAGTGATGTGGAAGACTGAGGCAGGAGGGTTTCAGAGTCAAGGGCACAGGCAGCCTGAGCAATTTACTCAAAATTTAAAAATAAACAAACAAATAAAGATGGGACTGGACATGTGGTTCAGTGGTACAGCACTTGCCTAGGAAGTATAAGGCCTTGGGTTCAACTCCCTTAGTATGGAGGAAAAAAAAAAAAGTACACCTTTTCCCTGTTTCAAAAAAAGGCAGTTCGTGTTGGAGCATATAACCTATAATCCCAGCACTAAGAATAATGAGCCAGGAGGACCACTGCATCTTTGAGGGCAGCCTGGGCTGCATGGTAAGTTCCAGGCCAACTGGGCCCACATAGCAAGACCCAGTCTCAAACAATTAATTTAAAAAATCAAAGCCGTCCAGCTCTAGCAACCTCACAAAATGGTTGTCAGCACTGTGCTCTGTTCTGATTTTGATTTTTAGAGTTATTTTAGAAAATATTCTCCAGACTGCTCTTCCCATCAAGAAAAACGTAGGAGTTCTTGACTAACGGTGACAGGTTGGAATCGGGGATAATGAGATGAGAATGGACGGGGTGGCCATTTTACCCATATTAAAAAACATTGTGAAACCATCTCTTACCAATTTATGATGCTGTTGTTAGGTGCTATCGAGTCATGTCTGACTCATGGCGACCCTCACAGGGTTTTCAATGGCTGTTTCAGGATTGCCTTGGGAGTGGATTGCCACCTCCTTCTCCCATTTTTATGGTGCTGGGAATTGAACCCAGGACCTCAGAGACTGCAGAGCAAGGGCTCTACCAACTGAGCAAAATCCCACCCCATCCAATATATGATGTTATTGTTGTTGTTAGGTGCTGTCGAGTCAGTATTCGACTCATAGCAACCCTCGTAGGGTTTTCAATGGCTGACTGCTTCGGGATTGCTGTGGGAGTGGATTGCCAGGCCCTGCTCCCATTTTTGCGATGCTGGGAATTGAACTCAGGACCTCAGAGACTGCAGCGCAGCGCTCTACCAACTGAGCTAAATCCCAGCCCCAATATATGATAGTGTGCCACAAATCAGAGTTTGATCAAACCAATTTAAGGGGCTGGGGATGTAGCTCAGGGATAGAGTGCTTGCCTAGTATTCACAAGGTTTGAGTTCAACCCCAGCATTGTAAATAAATGAATAAATAAATACATAATGCTTGAAGTGAAAAACAGAAATATAAACATTTCCATAAGTGAGTAAATTCAGCTCAAAAGCCCCCGTCCCCCACCCTGCTAAGCCTGGTGCCACTGCTGCATCCTGGTCCCCCACCCTGCTAAGCCTGGTGCATTTGTCTTAGGTTTCCTGACTTGTTCGTGCCAGAGAGAGCAGTCTTGAGTGGGGCCAAGGACCTAGCTGTCATGGACACGTGAGCAGGAGAAACCAAACGTTCCAACTCCATCATTTCTCGCCCTCCTCTAGGGGGCAGGTTAAGCGGAAGGAAATAAAACTGAGATGTTTATTGATAAACACTGTGTCTACTCTGGATCTAATCAAATAATTCAAGGTCAAATACAAAGGACTTGTCTTACTCAGACTCAAGGAAACTCTGTCCCTCAAAAACCCACCTATGACCAGGCCCTTAAGATCTGCACTTCCCATCACAGCTAGGAGTACTGTGTGTGGTCCCAAGGCATCAGCTTTCAGTTTAACTGAAACTTGCACCATGTGGGTTTCAAAGTCTGAGTTTTATGTAGATGTCATTTATACGCTAACATTGTTTTGGCGGGGCTAGGGTTTAGCTCAGTTGGTAGTGCCGCTCTGTACTCTCTGAGGCCCTGGGTTCAATCTCCGGCACCATAAAAATGGGAGAAGGACCTGGCAGTCCACTCCTGAAACAATTTGCCATTGGAAACCCTATGAAGGTAGCTATGAGTAGGCCTTGACTCAACAGCACCTAACAACAACAATATTGGTTTTTGGTATTAGGATGGAAATTTATGGAAACTCAGCTTTTGCTTTTTCTTTTCTTTTCTTTTCTCTTTCCTTTTTTTTTTTTTTCTTGCTAGCACTCTAATCTTTTACATGTTTTAAAGCTGTAAAGAGAACACCTGTATATACACTTGCTGGCTGCAGCAGAATCTGCCCATCTGAATCCCACCTGTACCACTAGAATCACTTGCTTTTAAAAGACAAAAGCCACCAGGCATGATGGTGCACACCTGTAATCCCAACACTTGGGCAGCAGAGACATGAGGATTGTGAGTTCAAGCCCAGCCTGGACTACATAAAGAGACTCTACATCAGAAAGGGTTTAAACTGTCAATTTACATAGGAGAACAATTTAGAATATTTTAAAGACAAAATTCCCTCCTCCCAAAACAAATTCTTGCTCAAATTTTTTATACAATAACTTATTCTTTTATTAAAAGTTTGGATTTTTTCTGATAATTAAATTAACACATACTTGTTTTAGAAAATTTGGAAAATACAAAAGTGCATAAAAAAGAAAACGAGTCACTCCTAATTCCACCGCCAAGCAGAATTAACCCCTTCGTAGGTTTTACTCGGCAAACTCTGAACCTTAGCTCACTCACACTTGTAAAGTCTAGCCACGTCCCTTCTTATTCAAAGCATTCTTGTCTTCTCCCATGGGAAATAACATATAAATATATAACATATAAAAAAAACATACTGAAACAGAATGAGATCTCTTTACAAAGTATTTTCCTACAAAATCTGCATTTCCCAAATTCCTCTGATACAGACTCAGTGAGTATTTATTAAAATAAAAACCAGAAAAGGAAGAAGAAGAGAACGAGGCAGAGCAGAAGGGCAGGGGTTCATCTCCAAACTCCACCCCGACTCCTCATGCTACTCGGGCCAGGGTGTCCACTCTTCTTCCGAGTGGGAGGTTTCTCAGGCTTAGGAGCTGCAGCAAGGCGGCGAGGGACAGCCTGGGAGGGGATCTGAGAATTGGGGGAAGAGGGAAAAAGTCAGCATCGTATACTGCCAACCCTAGACCCCAAGGAGGAAGGGCATGGGGCACGGAGCCGGCCAGAACCAGTCGCCACAGGGGAAAGAAAGTCCACACTCCAGTAAGAGGGGACCGGGATCGGAGGGGCAGGCAGCAGGGCAGCAGAGCCAGCCAGGGAGTGTGGCGAGCTGAAGGAACTGGTCACCAAGAGCCCTGTTCTCCCCTGGCCCCTCCCTGACCTCCTCTCACCTCTTTCCGGGGGATCTCATCTAAGCGGGAGTCTGTGTTCTTTCTGGGGACGGTCTCCCCTCGGCCATCAGCCCTGCCACATAAATCAAGGCATGAGGATGGGGGAGCTACCCTCTAACTCTATCCAACAATGGATGGGAGAAATGCTCCCCAGTTCTGTTTCTTAAGAATAAGAGCAAAGCGCACAAGAGGGTAAGGGGGAACTTATATGTATAATGTACAACAAAATGCATATATGGAAATGTCACAATGAAAAGCATGTCAGAATGAATCACATTAAGGTGTACATTAAAAATTTCCAATAAAAAAAATTTTTTTTTTTAAAAAGAATAAGAACAAACACAATGGGACTGGGGGTCAAATGGGAGGCCACATTCGTGGAGTCAAATGAGTTATACTAGATAAGCCAAAATCCTAGGAGCTGAGTCTGAGCTTCAGGATAGACAGGGAAAACAAGGGTACAGAGACATGGGGAAGAGAAGAAAGGAAAAAGCAAAGGAAAAACGCCGGGCACTGTGGCACACGCCTATAATCCCAGTGGCTCGGGAGACAGAGGCAGGAGGATCGCCAAGTTCGAGACCACAGGCAGTCTGCCTAACTTAGTGAGGCCCTGTCTCAACACGTAAAAAAAAAAAAAGAGCTGGGGGTGCAGCTCAGTGGTCCAGCACTTGCAGAGCATGCAGGCATGAGGCCCTGGGTTCAACCTCCAGTACCAGAAACAAAACAAAACAAAAAAGCAAAGGACGCTGTGGTGGCACACAGCTGGAACTGGTTACCCGGGAAGCTGAAGCAGGAGGATCACAGGTCTGAGGTCAGAGGCAGCCTGCACAACTTAGCGAGACCCCGTCTCAAGCCAAAAATTAAGACCAAAGTTTCGGGGTGCAGCTCAGTGGTACAGTGCCTGCCTAGCACAAGGCCTTGGTTTCAATCCCCAGGACTGAAGAAACAAAAAAGATAAAAGCAGTAGAAATGGGGACGGTGGAAAGGAGGGAGCAACGAGGGACGGAGGCGCGTAGGTTTACGTCTCCTGCTTCACCCTCCTCCCCAGCGAGGAGCAAAGGCCTCCTCAATGAGCAACGTCTGCTGTCCGCTCTGCCTCACCCGATCCACTTCCCTACCTGACCCTCTGAGTCCTTCCTCCTCCCCCCGGGCTTGTACCCGCTGTGCTCCAGCCTCTTCAGGTAGAGCAGCAGGTCCTCAGTAGGCAGAGCGCCCCAGCCTCGGGCCTGGTACAGTCGTAACAGCTGAGACACGTCCATGAGCGGCCTCGCGGAGCTGAGCCCGTCTGCACCTGAGAGACACGTCCATGCAGTCAGCCCGCTCAGGCCGCTCTCCCGGCCCTCACCCTCCCAGCCTCCCTCAGAATCCAGAAAGGCCCTGGGCGCTTCCTTCCCTCTTTCCTCACCCTTCCTCCCTCAGAATCCAGAAGGGCCCTGAGCGCTTCCTTCCCTCTTTCCCTGGCCATCCACGGCCGCTTACCTCTCTCTGGGGAGCCAGCGCCAGGACCAACAGCTTGCGACTGGGATGAGGAAAGCTCGTGGACCCGGAAGAGACTGGACGCCATGGCTAAGGGAACTTTCGTTTTGTGGACAGGGGGTGGAAGCCGTGGCACTTGACTGGCGTCCTCCCAAGATGGGGCAGTCTGAGGGCCTGACAAAAGGGAAGCAATCCAAGAGCGAAGAATGGGGCAAAGCGCCAAGGGTGTCCTACGTCCCATCAGCTCCTAAAATCCATCCCAGTCACCAACTCCCAGCCCTTCCAGGCCCAGGCCCCACCTTCTTGAAAGCTGGAACTCACCAGACTTAGGGGGCAACTGGTCAACAGAGGGGTTCTCATTGCTCTGGGGTACCGTCTCCAGTAGCTGGGAAAACAAGATAGGAAGGCTCCCTGGGGGACCAACAAACAGGGAAACCTTGGTCTTGAGGGGAGCAGAGGCTGCTCAAGGGCAGGCTCGGGTTGGTGGCTTGAGTTCCAGACGTGAACTGTGTGTTAGCAATGAGACAGACAAAGAGAGTACCAAAGCAGAACAAATAATTGGTCCTGAAAAGGGAAGGACAAGCTGGGTGCCGTGGCGCACGCCTGTAATCCCAGTGGCTTGGGAGGCGGAGGCAGGAGGATCGCAAGTTCGAGACCAGAGACAGTCTGCGTAACTTAGCGAGACCCTGTCTCAAAAAGTAAAAAAAATGGGTTGGGGTGCAGCTCAGTGGTCCAGCACTTGCAGAGCACGCAGGTGCGAGGCGCTGGGTTCAACCCCCAGTACCAAAAAAAAAAAAAAAGGGAGGGACATCAGCCAGGCATGGTGGTGCATGCCTGTGGTCCCAGCAGTCAGGAAGCTGAGGCAGGAGGAACATGAGTTTGAGGCCAGCCAGGGCTACATAGCAAGACCTTGTCTCTAAAGAACAAGGAAGGATGAAGCCGGCATCCTGGATTGGGGCCCCAATCCAAAGGAAATGAGGAGCAACACGAATGTTAGGAGGAAATGAGGAAAAAAGAGGGTCTGGGTGAAATCTCTCTTACCTGCTGCAAAAAATTCTTAAGGCCTTCAAGTTGAGAGGCAGGTGGCAGCGGTGGTTTTAGGAAACCACCCCCATCAGATCCAGGGTCTTCCTCAGGGAACGGCTGTTCTACTCTGTGATCAACACTGAAGGCCTCAAGCGCAGAGAAGGTCTCAGCTATATAGTGAAATAGGTGTGTGTGGGTACACATGTGTTACGAGGAGACCTCCACAAATCAACTCATCAAATGCCATGAAAGAAAAAGCCTTAGCAAGTGTAAGAGGGGGTTGGGGATGAGGTTTAGCTCAGTTGGTAGAGCACTGCTCCACACTCTCTGAGGACCTGGGTTCGAACCCCAGCACTGTAAAAATGAGAGAAGGGCCGGGCACGGTGGCGCACGCCTGTAATCCCAGCGGCTTGGGAGGCAGAGGCAGGAGGATCGCAAGTTTGAGACCAGAGGCAGTCTGCGTAACTTAGCGAGACCCTGTCTCAAAAAGTAAAAAAATGGGCTGGGGGTGCAGCTCAGTGGTCCAGCTCTTGCAGAGCATGCAGGTGCGAGGCCTTGGGTTCAACCTCCAGGACCATTAAAAAAAAAAGAGAGAGAGAGAGAGAGAGAGAGAAGGACATGGCAATCCACTCCCAAAACAATCAGCCGTTGAAAACTCTGAGGGTCACTATGAGTAGAACTCGACTTGATGACACCTAACAACAAGTCTAAGAAGGACATCATAGCCACGAGAGGGTGACAACAGAAATTTTAAAAAGCTGGTAGGGAAAGGGCTGGAGGTTCCCGAGAGATGGCACAGCTGAGTTCTAAGACAGAAGTGTAGATAGAAGAAGAAAGCTGTGGTGCCTGAACTCTAAACAAATACATACTTCCATAAACTCCTTAAAGGGAAAAAACTGATTAACAGACATGTTCCGCTGCTTCACCCCCAATCTTTATTACATCATTATAACATTTAAAATTATAATATAATTAGTTCCTCATTCTTCAAAAAAAAATTTTTTTTCTGCAGTACTCGGGGGTTGAACCCAACGCCTGGTGCACACAGGCAAGCACTTAACCACTAAGCTGGACCCCTCAGTCTCCCTTCTGCATTTTTTGAGACAAGGTCTGGTAAAGTTGCACAGGCTGCCTCTGGCCTCACACTCATGATCCTCCTACTTCAGCCTCCCAAGCTGCTGGTGAGATAAAGCAGGGCAAACCACCTCTCCTTAGGGCACTAGGCAGGGAGTACTGTTAATACACAGTTAGGGTCGCTCCTGATACTAATCGGAAGGGCTTGTTTCTTTTTGCTCTGAGTGCCACTTGGGCCCCTTATTTTTCTATAAGGAAACACTGGGATAGGGGCTGGATGATCTGATGCCCCCATTAGCAGTTATCGGGCCTTCCTTTGTGGCTCAGGCTGCCTTGAACAAAGGAACTGTTATCCAGCCAATCCCCCTCACGCCAGCATCTGCCTTCCTGAACCCTCCAGGTGGGAATCTGAAGGAAGCTACAGAACTGCAACTATTTGCTACAACTCCCACTCTTGATGGTGCTGGCACAGTGATAGCTGTTTCCAACAGTTTGCCATTTGCACTGGATTTTTTTTTTTTTTCCCCTGTCACAGGCTCAGTGAACCCTAGATAACCCTATGACCAACTCGGGTCAGAGGGTGAGCACTTCCCCTGGTGGCCCCCCCAAAAAAGACTGTTGTGATTTTGGTACCAACATAAGCCCTCATCTCTGTGATGGGTGCAGAATGGACTGCTGTGATTGGTGCAAATACAAGTCTTCATTTCTGTGATGGGTACAAACACTGCTTTGCTGTATAAACAGCTGCGCTGATCAGAAGACACCCTCCTGTGCTGTGCCCTGGCATTGCAATATTAGGCCCAGTCAAAGGGTTCTTTCTGCTGGGCACAGTGGTGTACGCCTGTAATCCCAGCAGCTCAGGAGGTGGAGGCAGGAGGATCGCAAGTTCGAGACCAGAGGCAGTCTGCGTAACTTAGCGAGACCCAGTCTCAAAAAAAAAAAAAAAAAAAAAAAGTAAAAAATGGGCTGGGGAGTGCAGCTCAGCAGTTCAGTGTCACAGCACTCGCAAAGCATGCAAGCGAGATACCCTGGGTTCAACCCCTAGTACCAGGAAAAAAAGGGTTCTTTCTGCCTACTCTTAGTAGTGTGGGCTGAGCAGGTAACAGGAAGAAAGCAGCAGCAGAGATGGCAGCAGCAGAGGACAACAGAGACAGTGGAGCAGCAATGGCAGAGACAGCAGAGCAGCTACAGCCCGAGCTGCAGAAGCAGCATGGCGATTGGCTGCTTGACAGCTACAGGCGAGGCTGGGCTGTAAGATGGACACCCAGGTACAGCAGAAGCAGCAGCAGCACTGGAAGGGCCATGATTGCTGCCTCCCGAGTGGCAGCAACGGGGACAGTAACTGTAGCAGTAAGAGGCAGCTGAATAGGTTGAGATTGTGACCAGGGCAGGAAGAAGAGAGACAAGAGGCCATAAAGAGCCATAAGAAGGAAACTGCAGGCCCTGGCTGCTGGGAGAGTTCCAAAGAGCTGTCAAGGACCAAGTATGTCAGACACCCTGGGCCTGGGAACTGTAACACTGGCCACCGTGTAGGACTGAGGAATCCCGCTAGCCACTCTGGCCTGGAAGCTGCAACACCGGCTGCTACCTGGGGTGGAGGAATCCCAATACCTGAGTAAGCTGGGAGCTGCAGCAATCACCTCAGCTGCCACCGAGGGCTGAGTAACCCCGACCGTAGCCTGTCTATGAGCAGTAGCATTTATGGGCAAAGGAGTCCCCACTTCCCAGGGCTACATAGGAGCTGTAACACTTGAAGGACTGAGGAATCTCGACCTCCTTGGTCTAGATGAGAGCTGTAACACTAGCGGGTACACCTGCTTCTAGTGCCTCTGTCAGTCGGCTGTCGCTGCTCACTGCTGTCAAATGCTGAGGGAAACAACTGCTGGCTAAGACAAGCATTGGAAGGGTTTCTCCTTACCTTCTCATGATTTCTCTCCAGGTACACCCCAGCCAGCAGGGTGGGAGCACTGGGATTACAAGTGTGAGCCATGGTGCCTAGCAACACCACACATCCCTAATTTGCCCAACATTGTCATGCTTGTACCACACAGAACACCATCCCCAATCCACACAAGTCACAGCTGAGTACATTAGGGGTGGCCGCCCACCAGGGCGGGTCAACCCAATGAATGGACACCAACCATTACCTGGCCTCTTTAAATTGGTCCTAAGAAAGCCTGCCTGCAGCCATAGCTCTGTGGCAACTGATCCTGTCAGATCTCGGAAGCTAAGCAGGGTTGGGCCTGGTTAGTACTTGGATGGGAGACCGCCTGGGAACACCAGATACTGTAGGCTTGGAAGATGGACCTGGCAACCCCCTCCCAATCAATCCGCCATTAAAAACCCTGTGAATAGCAGAGAAGCACTGACAATAGTGTTTCCCCTGTTGTACATAGGATCGCTATGAGTCGGATACCGACTCGACGGCACAACAACAACAACAAAGCCTATGAATGCCTAGAGTCTAGGCTAGAGTCAGTGTCATGGGTGGTCATAGCCATGTGTAAGACAAGGTTATGAGGAGCAAGAACCTTGGATGAGAGATGCCAACCTAGCAAGAGAAAGGAGCAAGTGTGCGGGATGAGATGTAGTCAAGAGAAATGCGCATCAGAGAGAAAGGGACAGCTGCCCCTGTTGCTGACTGCGCCCCCATTCCCAGCTCCAGTCCAGCTCTTTCACATCTTCATGAGATCTCCCCCACTTTACCCGAATCAACGGGAGTGGGTTTCTGCTCCTTGCAACTTATGATCACTAAGACATCTGGGAAACCAACTGTTTAAGTCCCTATCAGCAAAGAAGCAGGGCGGGGGCTACCGTGCACGTGAGGGGAACCCCAGTGACACCTGCCTTCAGTTACCTGTAGATGGAGCAAGATCGGGTTTGGGCTCCAGGGGCTGGAAGGAGTGCTGGCTCTGGAAAGCGGGCCCCAGCAGGACGCTAAGATCTGGGGAGGGGCTGCAGTGGACAGGAGGCACCCCCGGAAGTTCATCCCTCACTTCTCGGCTCTGCTGCAACACAGGTTTCAGGGCCACGGCCATGGGAGGCACAGTCCAGACCCTCCTCTCCCCCTTCTCTGGCTCTAGAGGCCCAGGGCTGGAGTGCTCAGCGGGAGGAACCTGGCCAGGAGAGAGGCAGAAAGAACAATCAAAACCCAGTGGGTTCAAAGACACAAGACATGGTGCAACTTGAATGAGATGATAAACTACAAGAGGCGCCAGGCGCGGTGGCACACGCCTATAATCCCAGTGGCTCGGGAGGTGGAGGCAGGAGGATCGCAAGTTCGAGACCACAGGCAGTCTGCATAACTTAGCCAGACCCTGTCTCAAAAAGTAAAAAAATGGGCTGAGGGTGTAGCTCAGTGGTCCAGCACTTGCAGAACATGCAAGCGCGAGGCCCTGGGTTCAACCCCCAGTACCACAAAAAAAAAAAAAAAGAACTTCCTGAAGAGGAGAGTAACACCTACCCAATTTCTATCAACTTTTAACTGCTTATTTTGGGTCTCACCGTTCTATTTATAGAAAATTTTATGGATATACTTACACAAAGACATATATTTTAATGGTATGTATTGTAGCATTGTAGATGCAGAATATAGGAAATTACTATATTCATCAATAAGCATTTAGTTGAAGCAAAGGCTACTTAGCAATACATAGAAGGCAACCATCTGAGATGTGGATGGTAGAAGGGGAAAGAAAGAAGACACCGGTACAAGATACCAGCTCAGTGGCTGCTTCTGGGGAGAGGACCTGGGAGACTGATGCACAGAGATAGGATGGAAGAACGGAGTTACTGTGTTCTGTATGCTTCCTCAACAGTTTAATTTTTTTTTTTTTACTGTGTGCATACTATTATCTATTCAAACATAAATTTTACCTAATCATAGCAATCCCATAATTAAAACATGGGCTGGGATTTAGCTCAGTTGGTAGAGCGCTGCTCTGCAGTCTCTGAGGTCCCAAGTTCGATTCCCAGCACCACAAAAATGGGAGAAGGACGTGGCAACCCACTCCCAAGGCAATCCGGAAACAGTCAGCCATTGAAAACCCTATGAGGGTTGCTATGAGTCGGATACTGACTCGAGGGCACCTAACAACAACAACAATTAAAACAAGGAAGTAGGAGATGCCAACATAAAAAGGGCTAGGAGTAAGATTCCCTGCTCTGCCCTACGGCAGGACTTAGCAACAACTTTTAGCATTTACTTCCACAATTAACTTATATTATTCATTACCTCTTAGGACTGTGTTGTTGGTGTTGTTAGGTGCCATCGAGTCATGTCCGACTCATAGCGACCCTCATAGGGTTTTCAATGGCTGACTGTTTCAGGATTGCCTTGGCAGTGGATTGCCAGGCCCTTCTCCCATTTTTGCGGTGCTGGGAATTGAACTTGGGACCTCAGAGACTGCAGTGCAGCGCTCTACCCATTGAGCCAAATCCCAGCCCCCTCTTAGGACTAGAAGAGAGTTATGGCTGACGGAAGGGGGCCAGTCTGGGTGAGCTATGGTGGTAGAACAGACAGCAGTTCTTTGGGGCAAGGCCTACCGGAGGGTCAGGAGGAGGGAGCACAGTGCTGAGGAGCTGGCTGGCTTCATCCCAGTGGGCCTGCAGCATGGCCTGGAGCCGCTCCGCCAGCTCCACCCGCTGCTCCTCCAGATGCTGGTTCCCACTCTGCAGGTCCCGGACTCGCGCGTGCTCCCGTGCCAGTCTGAGGAAAAGGGGAGAGGTGAGTCAGGGCCTTTAGGAAAGCAGAGATTTGGAGGACAAGGAGGGCCAGGGGGGAGTCTCAGACACTTGTGACTCTCAAGGGGCTGGGCAATCAAGACAAGGTCCACCCACGGAAAAGGGATGAGGCCTGGAAGGGCAGCTCCAGGGACAGACCTGAGCTCATAGTCCTGAGCCACCTGCTGCTGCCGCTCCTCTCGTTCTGCCATTTCCACCTTGAACTGAGCCAGCTGGGTGGCCAGTTCCTGCTGGTGCTGCGCACTGAGCTCCTGCAGCTGCTTCCTGGGAGGGGGCAGGTGAGGAAAGAGGACTGAGCCTGGATGCCGAAGACCGAGTGCGTGCAGGTGAGGGCGAGGCTGGCAGCTGCGGTTGGTGGCCTGGCCACGCACAGAGGGAAGTGAGGGCAAAGATGGGGTCTAAGAGGGGCTCCCCAGAAGCAGAGCCTCAAGTGAAGACTTATGAGAAAGTGACTTAAGAAGCAATTTTAGCCAGGTGTGGTGGTGCACGCCTATAATCCCAGCGGCTCAGGAGGTGGAGGCAGGAGGATCGCAAGTTCAAGACCAGAGGCAGTCTGCGTAATTTAGTGAGACCCTGTTTCAAAAAGTAAAAAAAATGGGCTGGGGGTGCAGCTCAGTGGTCCAGCACTTGCAGAGCATGCAGGCGTGAGGCCCTGGGTTCAAACCCCAGTACTGCACAAAAAAAAAAAAAAAAAAAAAGAAGCAATTTCAGAAACAACTGGTGCCGAGTTGGGGTGAGAGAAGTGAGACTGAGCTGGGAAGGAGACCCCATCCCCAGAGCAGCTACAGTGAGCGCAGATGACACCTCAGCGCTGGCCCAGCAGGGGAGCTGGGAACTTCCCAGTGCTTGAATAAGAGCTGCTGCCTGCGGGAGAAAAGCTCTCAGGACGTCCAGGTGTCCTGAGGTGAGCGCTGGGTAGCAGCCTGCCCCAGCGGGATGGAGGCCTGGCTGACCGGAGGGAAAGCACCTGGCAGGGGAGGCTGGCCAGTGGCGAGCTGTGCGCAGGTGGGCGGGGCACGAACAGGTGGGCGGGGCACGAACGGCATCTGCTGTGCAGCCTGCTGGGTGGGAGAAGCAGCAGCCAGCAAGTGCCAAGTACCTGTGATGCTCCCGCAGGGAGGCTGCCTGCCGCAGGCTGCTCTCCTGAGCCTGCGCCAGCCGCTCAGTCACCCGCTGCTCCAGCTGCACTGCCAGCTCGGACTCCATCTGGATCCGCTGGCTCTCATACCGGGCCTGGGAGGGAGGGACAGCGGGAGGACAGTCAGCTCAGGTCTGTTCGGGCTTAGAAGAGGATGGAGGGTACAGTGTCAGAGACAAAATCGGCACCAACATCCCCCTCATCGGCCTAGTGGAGGAAGAACAAGAATTTTAACACGCTGGGCACGGTGGCGCACGCCTGTCATCCCAGCAGCTCGGGAGGCGGGGGCAGGAGGGTCGCAAATTCAAGACCAGAGGCAGTCTGTAATTTAGCGAGACCCTGTCTCAAAAAGTAAAAAAAAAATGGGCTGGGGGTGCAGCTCAGTGGTCCAGCACTTGCAGAGCATGCAGGCGCGAGGCCCTGGGTTCAACCCCCAGGACCGCAAAAAAAAAAAAAAAGAATTTTAACACAAGGAGTGCCACGGGTTCCTTTTCTTTATTGAACCAGGAGTTCACACCTCACAAATACACGGAGGTGAAAATGACTGTGGGCTGAAGAAAGATATTTAATCCAAGGAAATGTTAGGTGGAACAATTAAATCCAAGCTGTGTCGGAGGTAACATAGTACCCCAGTACAGCACTTGAAGCCAAGTCCACGTCTAATCGATGCCAGTGCCCCCTCTTTTGTAAGCAGAGTCAGGCTACAGTTGCTATGTCCACTTTCTCTCCTCCCATTCCTTCTTAACTCACTGAAGCTCGATGTCTACTTCACTTGCAGTGAGCTGAATCGGAATCCCACGGGGGCTACTTCTCAGTCTTTGCCTTACATGATGTCACCACAACATCTGACACTCCAGGTCAGTCTTCCCTTCCACAGAATTTCTTCCTCAACTCCCCTGATACCACCCTCCCCTGGTTCTCACTCTGAGTCTTGCTGCTGTGCCTCCAGCTACCTGTGGGGTGGGACGGTCCCCTCTGGCTCTCCTTTGTCCTCTTCCCTACTTTGTACTAACGTTCCAGACCACTGGTGATTTTACACACGGCAAATAAACCTCTGCACTTAGCCTAAGTTTTTGCTACCATTTCTTTCTTTTCTTTCTTTCTTTTTTCTTTTTCTTTTTTTTTTTTTTTTTTAGGCCAACTGGCAGTGAACTTGTGATCCTCCTGCCTCAGTATCCTGAATGCTGGTATTACAGGTGTGCACCACCACCATTCCCAGCTCTATCATTTATTTCTTAATATTTCCTAAACTTCACTTGTTAGCCTCCACCTTTTTTCCAAGCTTTAAGCCTATATACTGAGAACTTAATGAATAGCTCTATTTGGAAAGTTTTATTGGGACACAGCTATGCCCACTTGCTCATACTGTCTACAGTATCTAACAGCAGAGTCCAGTAGTTATAACTGAGACCGTACCACCCACAAAGACAAAAAATATTTACAGCCTCGCCCTATATGGAAGAAGCTTGCCAAACCCTGCTGTGTTCCACAGCCAGGATCTAACTAGTTTGAGTTTATGATGCAATGCACTAGCTTGATGGCAAGTGTTTTTCACAGTCTAACTCTGACAAACAATTTTAGGTACTATTTTGTGCCAGACTATGAGCTGTTAGGGGAATTTTGTAAGTAAATAAGATAACCATAGCCAGGCGTGGTGGTACACACCTATAATTTCAACACTGAGGTGCCCAACGTGGGAAGCTTAAGGCCACCCTGGGCCTCTGGGACTCTTATCTCAAAAAAATAAAAATAAAAAATAAAATAAAATGAAATACAGTATTGCCCTCCTGGGCCCCCAACTTACTCGGAGGGATTAGTACAAGTTATTCAGGTAATGAGAATTACAAAGCAGACTATTACCATTGGAATTAGGTCTCTGACAGAAGCTTTCACTTGCTCACGCAGTTGATGCATAAGTGTGGTGTCCTCTCTTGTAAAATAACACATGGTGTATCTTGAACAGGTTTAAGTCTGTTTACTCCTGAAAGTAACACTAGGTCAGTCTGCACTGGGGAAACTGACACTCAGTGAGACGTGGCTCTGCATTTGAGAAAGAATACTACCAGCGCTACACAGAAAGCCTTGATGGAATAAGCCCAAAAGACCTGAAATGGGCCAGGCACGGTGGCTCACGCCTGTAATCCCAGCAGCTTGGGAGGCGGAGGCAGGAGGATCGCAAGTTTGAGACCAGAAGCAGTCTGCGTAACTTAGTGAGACCCTGTTTTGAAAAAGTAAAAAAAAAAAAAAAAAAAAAAGGGCTGGGGGCACAGCTCAGTGGTCCAGCACTTGCAAAGCATGCAGGCACTGGGCCCTGGGTTCAACCCCTAGTACCACAAAAAAAAAAAGACCTGAAATGGGAGTGTCTGCCATGACCAGCAAGAAGTCAGTCTACCTGGGACTTAGTTCTTTCAGGCAGGTGCAGAAAACCCTCAGGAAGCCCCCGCCACTGACCTGCACCAAGCTCATTTCCAGCTGCAGCGCGTCTCTCTCTCTCCGGGCTGTGTCCAGCTCCCCTTCCAGCCTCCGCACCTCAGACTGCACCAGGGCCAGTTGCTGCTGGGCCTCTCGGGCTGCCTGCGCCTCCCGCTGACTATTCCCCTAAAAAAGGGAACTCAAACATGTGTGCATACCTTGCCTGATTACCTCCAGTCCCCGATCCATCCTTCTATCCCCTAAATAAAACCCAAGCTCCCTCTCTCCTCCCATTTGTCCTGTTACCCCAGCCCTGCTTAATGTCACTCTGACCTGCCATGGATTTGCTGCCTCCAGCCCTTCCTGCTGGCCCTGTGCTTTCAGCCTTGCCTCCCACATACAGCTCTTCACTCCCCATCCCTGCCCCTTACTTACACCCCATATCCTGGCATCCCACTCCAATAATTATGCCCTTCACCTGTCCCCATTCCCCAATTCTTCCAACTGCCATTTCTACCTTCTCCCTTTCCAGCTGCGCCTGGCCCTCCTCCTGCAGTGCCTGGTGGCGCTCCTTCAGCTGCTGCTCTTGCCGGGCCCAGGCCTGCCGCTCTTCCTCTAGGGAGACCTGGAGGGTCTCCAGTTTCCGACGCTCACTGAGCTGCCCAGCCCGAGCCTCATCTCGCTCTGCCTGCAGGGCGTGGCTCCGCTGCTGCTCCACCTCCAAGCTCAGGGTCAGAGCTTGCCTTTCCTCTTCCTAATGCCCCCAGGAGGAAACCAAGATCTTTAGTAGGCCTCCAGGGACCAGGAATCTGCCCTCACCCCCCCATACAATGTGTCCACTGAGAATTGTTGTTGTTGTGTGCCGTCCAGTCGGTATCCAACTCATAGTGACCCTCATAGGGTTTTCAATGGCTGACTGTTTAGGGATTGCCTTGGGAGTGGGTTGCCAGGTCCTTCTTCCTTCCTTTTTTTTTTTTTTTTTGTGGTACTGGGGGTTGATCCCCGGGCCTCACGCCTGCATGCTTTGCAAGTGCTGGACCACTGAGCTGCACCCCCAGCCCTTTTATTTTTTTCCTTACTTCCTGAGACAGGGTCTCACTAAATTACGCAGACTTCTTCGGGTCAATTTGCGATCCTCCTGGCTCCGCCTCCCAAACCGCTGGGATTATAGACGCGAGCCACCACGCCCAACTGCCTTCTCCCATTTTTGTAGTGCTGGGAATTGAATTCAGGATCTCAGAGACTGCAGCGCAGCACTCTACCAACTGAGCTAAATCCCAGCCCCCCCCACTGAGAATTAAGCTCACGAAAAATATGCCAGTTGATAAATTTACAAACTAATATAGTAGGAAAGAACTCCTGTCCCAGAGTTCAAATCTGAAGTTCAGTCTGAATCCTAGTTCTACCATTGATTTACTTTTTTTTTTTTTTTTTTTTTGAGTCAGGATCTTGCTGTCTATCGCTATATAGCCCAGCCCTTGGACTGGCGGTCCTCCTGCCTCAGCCTCCCAAGTGCTCGGATTACAGGCACACACCACCATGCTGGCTTACTTTGTGTTCTTAGGCACACGTCCTTATCTGCAAAAGGACAGCTTCTGCCTTGTGAGGATTAAAGTAAAAAGCATGTGTAAAGCATTTGCCACAGTGTCTGGCACATATTAAGTATGCAACATACAACAGCTATTATCATCAGCAGCAAAAGAAATTCCACAAAGATTAGAAAATCCAGACTACAGTCAGGAGCTAGCCAGCGGCAAACACCATCAACACTGCCAGATGTGGCTTGTCGGACTGCGTGTAGTGAACATGTGTTATATCAACAACAAGCTCCAAACCCGGCTACTAACTGACTACTAACTGACAGGGGTAATCACCTGCTCACTTTAGCTCTAAAGAACTTGAATGAGTCTCATCCCACACCTTGTCAGACCATGCCCTAGACCAGAGATCCCAAACCAGGATAAACCAAAACCACTCTGGAAATTTCTGAATATGTATAAGCTCCCCAACCCATCATGTTGTTGTTGTTGTTAGGTGCCGTCGAGTCGGTATCCGACTCATAGCGACCCTCATAGGGTTTTCAATGGCTGACTCTTTCGGGATTGCCTTGGGAATGGATTGCCAGGCCCTTCTCCCATTTTTGCCGTGCTGGGAATTGAACTCAGGACCTCAGAGACTGCAGAGCAGCACTCTACCAACTGAGCTAAATCCCAGCCCCCCAACCCACCATCTATCCACTGAATTAAAACTTCCGGGTAGGGGAGAGTGTGAGGATGTAGCTCAGTGGTACGGCGCCTGCCTAGCATGTGCTGCAAGGCCCTGGGTTCAATCCTCAGCACCGTAAAGAAAGCAAACCCCACTGGAGGCCTCTGGGAATGGGTTTCAGAAATCTGTATTTTAAAACAATTCCCCAGATGATTCCAATGCCCTAATGAGGTTACAATTTACAGTTCCAAACTTGCTTGGCAGCAGAGCCTTTTTTGGTGAACTATCTGCAGAACTAGTGTTCTAAGGAGCACATGTTGGGTCACGCTGCCCTGGGGCCTCTCAAATGGTAAACTTCCAAGCTGGGCGCAGTGGCGCATGCCTGTAATCCCAGCGGCTAGGGAGGTGGAGGCAGGAGGATTGCAAGTTCGAGACCAGAGGCAGTCTGCGTAACTTAGCGAGACCCTGTCTCAAAAAGTGAAAAAAAAAAAAAAAAAAGAAAGAAAGAAAAGAAAGAAAAGATAAAAGAAAAACAAAAAGAAAAAAGAAAAAAAAAAAAAAGAAATGATAAACTTCCACAGTCCACTGATAGCCCATAGACCTCTAGGAGTGACCAACAGCCTCCACTGGAATCATCCCGCCTGGGCTTCTCACCAGCGCCTCTCTTTCTTGCTGCTGCAGTCTGGCACCTTCCTGCTCACGATTCAGGGCCTCCATGGCCTCAGAAAGGCTTTGCTCCAGGCGGGTTACCGTCTTTCAGGGGAGAGAAACATAAGACAGAAGAAATAAGGACAATCTCTCCACTTCAAAAATAATTAACCACGTAAACTTGAAACCTAAGGGTTAACTAAATGACTAAGGGCTGAAGAGAAGACTACATGGTGTGGGGAAAACTCGGCAGCCTTTGACCATTCAAATCTGACAGAGAGAGTGAAGGGACAGGAAAGAGGGGACAAGAAGAGTTGTCTGGACAGCTACGGCAAGATGGAGGTCAATCTGTTGAGAACGCTGATTTCAGAGCTTTTCATGCCCCTTTCTACCTAGAGATCTGTGACCTCGGTTCTCAGGCCACATGCTTCAGGTCACCCACCTCCTGCTGCTTGCTTCTGGTGACTTCTGCTGCCTGGCGTTCCTCTTGAAGTCCCCGAAGCACCTCTGTCCGCTCAGCTTCGTGCCGGTTCCAGCCTTCCACGACTCGGGCCAGTGTCTCAGGAAAGGCGAGTAAGGTGGAATTTCAAAATAACTTGTTTGGCCTTTTTTATCAGTAGCCACCTTCTCCCAAGTCAATAAACCCATCCCTTACCCCAGCTCTTAGCATGCACAAAGCAACACTGGTTGGTGCCATTTATTTATTCATTTACAATTCCTCAATGCCCACCATGGGGAGACGCACTGCCTTTTGCTACCCTGGTTACCTTGTCCAGTTGCTCGATCATGATGTCTTTCTTGCGGTCAGCAGCCACCGCCACAGCTAACTGTTGCTGAAGCTCCAGCACTCGGGTCTGCAGGCTCTGAATATGGCGCTCACAATGCTGGGAAGAAGAGTGAGGAGTGGGGGCGCTGCTCCTCCTTAATCTGACCGCAGCACCACGCTTTCCTGCTCTTTGAGGGGAAAATGGGCTGGAGACAGGGAGCCTGGGCCCCAAGAACAGAACTGGTTTGGAGAGGGAGAAATCAGGAATTACAGAGCAGGAACCCTGAGGCCCAAGTCCTCCAATGCCTTCCTCGGCCTTCTCAGGAAATCGGTGCTTAGCTTCCAGGCTCTTCCCTTTCCTGGATCTCCTGAGGAAAAGAGCCCGTATACCTTTGGGCAGAGGTACAGCAGGCCGCATTGCAAAGCGTGGGAAGTTCCTCTTGCCTTAAGGAGCTCATTGATTAAACATACCAAGGATAGAGGGGAAGTCTTTCATTCATACCCAGGCAGTTTAAAATATGGGAAGAGAGAGTTCCCAAAGGTACAAGCAATGATTCTGACTCTTCCTCGGCCTTGTCCATCTTTCCTCTTCAGACCTTAAGTCTGACACTCACGGAGATAAAGATCAGCTATATCACCCAGGGAGCTGGGATTTAGCTCCGTTGGTAGAGCGCTGTGCTGCAGTCTCTGAGGTCCAGAGTTCAATTCCCAGCACCGCAAAAATGGGAGAAGGACCTGGCAATCCACTCCCAAGGCAATCCCGAAACAGTCAGCCATTGAAAACCCTATGAGGGTCACTATGAGTCGGATACCGACTCGACGGCACCTAACAACATATCACCCAGGGGCTGGGATTTAGCTCAGTTGGTAGAGCGCTGCGCTGCAGTCTCTGAGGTTCCGAGTTCAATTCCCAGCACCGCAAAAATGGGAGAAGGACCTGGCAACCCACTCCCAAGGCAATCCCGAAACAGTCAGCCATTGAAAACCCTATGAGGGTCGCTATGAGTCGGATACCGACTTGACGGCACCTAACAACAACAACAACACATCACCCAGGAGCTATAGAGCTTTGCACAAGCCAGCAAAGTTCATTACTATCTATTCTATCTATTCAACAAATGCTTATGGAGTGCTGCTATGTGTTAGGAATATTCTAGATCAGACATGTGCAACCCCCAGCATATAGGCTGCCATGTGGCCCAGGAGAGCTACTAATGCAGCCCCACAAAAAACTTTTTTTTTTTTTTTTTGTGGTACTGGGGTTTGAACCCAGGGCCTCACACATACATGCTTTGCAAGTGCTGGACCACTGAGCTGCGCCCCCAACCCATTTTTTTTTTTACTTTTTTGATACAGAGTCTCGCTAAATTACACAGACTGCCTCTCATCTTGAACTTGCGATCCTCCCGCTCTGCCTCCTGAGCTGCTGGGATTACAGGCGTGTGCCACCGCGCCTGGCATTTTTTTCCGGCCCCTCTAAAACTTCTTGAGCGTCAGTACCTTGTCCTATTCAGCACTGGTTTCCAAAGGTCTACAGGGATGTCCAACCTTTTGGTTTCCTTGCACTGCACTGAGTAAACAAGAGTTATCTTGGGTTTCACATATATTATATATTAGTACATATACATAATAATGGGGGTCACAAAGAAAATAAATGCTAAAAAACGCATGACATTAAAAGATTTTTGTGCGCCAGGTGCAGTGGTGCACGCCTGTAATCCCAGCAGCTCGGGGGGCGGAGGCGGGAGGATCGCAAGTTTGAGACCAGAGGCAGTCTGCGTAACTTAGCGAGACTCTATCTCAAAAAAGTAAAAAAAAATGGGCTGAGGGTGCAGCTCAGTGGTCCAGCACTTGCAAAGCATGCTGGCATGAGGCCCTGGGTTCAACTCCTAGTACTACAAAAAAAAAAAAAAAAAAAAAAAAAAAGTTTTAGACGGGAGACCAAACAAGGTGTATCAGAGTGTTAAGTTGTATGAAGGGAATTGCAGAGTGACCTGAGTGACTACTACGTGGGGAGGTGGCACCACATTACACAAAATGGCCAATGAGAGCCTCCCTGAAGACACATTTCAGCACAGTCCCAGCTTTCAGGCTCCTGACCCTTAGCCCTTTTTAGCACTCCAGTCCTCTATTACTAATCATTGTGGCTTTCAGAAAAAGCCTTTGTATCTTACCTTGCGGCGGGTATGCTCTGAGTCCAGTGCATCTCTCAGCCCCTGAAAGTCCGGGGGGTTGAGTGGGGGCCCTGGACGAAGGCTGGTATAGCGGGGAAACAGTTCCTCCATGGCTTGGGCTGAGCTAGATGGAGATAAGGCTTGCAGAGGCCGGGTGCTGAGCCAATCAGATAGAGAATGTTAGGACTAGGAAAGCCTTTGGGATCCACTAATCCTACAGTGGACTGGGATTTAGCTCAGTTGGTAGAGCACCGCTCTGCAGTCTCTGAGGTTCCAAGTTTGATTCCCAGCACCCCAAAAATGGGAGAAGGATGTGGCAACCCACTCCCAAGGCAATCTCGAAATACTCTGCCATTGAAAACCCTATGAGGGTCACTATGAGCCGGACACGACTCCACAGCACCTAACAACAATCCTACCGCGGTACTTTACAATGAGGAAACTGAGACCCAGAAAGGGCAAGGGAGTTGCTCAAAGTCAAAAGGCTCAGTAGTGCTAGCATTATTCATAAATCTCACATAGGTCTGTGATTCACTCTATAACGCACCTCCCTCCACACCACAGTCCCTGCAAAGACAATCTCACTCTTCTGGAGGCAGAAGGAGCAGAGGTGAGAGAAAGCCAGGAACCAGGCAGCCCCTGACCAGGTTCCAGAAGGAATCCAGTGGTCAGAAGATAGAAGAGTAAGGAGGAAAATGGAAAGCTAAGTGACAAGCTTCTTAGGTCCCTAAGAGGTAAATGAGCAGTCACAGGAGAACTAAGGAGTAGAACACCTGGATTTCCAAAAGAGCAAGGGAGCCTCAAAAACCCCAACACCAGAGCGCTGGGCGCGGTGGCGCACACCTGCAATCCCAGCGGCTCGGGAGGCGGAGGCAGCAGGATTGCAAGTTCGAGACCAGAGGCAGTCTGCATAACTTAGCGAGACCCCGTCTCAAAAAGTAAAAAATGGGTTGCGGGGGGCGCAGCTCAGTGGCCCAGCACTTGCAGAGCATGCAGGCGCGAGGCCCTGGGTCCAACCCTCAGTACCACCAAAAAAAAAGGAACCCCAACACCAGAAGAACCCCAAAGAGAACTCACTTGAGCAAGGTGGCTGTGCTATCACTGTCAAAGGAATCCTCTTCCCGTCTCTCCGAGCCAGCTCCTAGAGCGAGAGCATCCCCTGCACACAGCCAGAGAGACCCCACAGCCAGATAAGGGCAGGGACAGGCACCATTTGGGGAGGAGAGAAGAGGGCCTTCCTTTCTACTTGCCCCACTTCCCACCTAGAGAACGGGCAGTTTTTCTCCTCCTCAAGCCTCAGAGGTGTAGGTTTTTCTCATGGTTTCCTCTCTCTACTCTCTCCCACCGTTACATCTAGGCTCTCTCCTGAGCTCTAGGGAAGGGGCTTACTCACGATAGGCCATATCACGTGAGCTTTGGATCATTGTCTGGAGCTGACCACGGACGCTTTCCATCTCGAAGATGTGCTTCGAACCATCCTAGAAAAAAGCCCCCTGCAAATCAGATGCAACCTGTACAATCTACTGTATGCCTGCTGCCAGCGTGGAATCCTACTTGGGCCCTTGGAATGCAAGAAAAGCAAAATGGACCCAATAAGGGATGTCTTAACCTTGATCCGCCTGCAGCTGTAGCCCTGTGGCATCTGATCCCGTCAGATCTCGGAAGCTAAGCAGGGTCAGGCCTGGTTAGTACCTGGATGGGAGACCGCCTGGGAACACCAGAAGCTGTAGGCTTGGGAGAAGGACCTGGCAATCCCCTCCCAAAAATCAATCTGCCATTGAAAACCCTATGAACAGCAGAGAAGCACTGACAATAGTGTTTCTCCTGTTGTACAGAGGGTCGCTATGGGTCGGATACCGACTCGACGGCACCTAACAACAACAACCTTGATCCAGAAACGCTAATACCTACAGAAGCTGGAAAGGGGAGTCAATGAATAAAGTAGGCAGGTATAAGACAATGCTGACGGGGATTCTTGCCAACTAAAGAGCAAATGCGCTGTCTAAAGGCTGTGTAGCCCATGGTTACCAGGTCTCATACTCTGGAATTCCTAACCAGTCTGCAGATTGAGGACAACACCTTTTCCATCCAACATGAACAACTACCTTCTGTGTAACAAATGGGGCTGGGATTTAGCTCAGTTGGTAGAGCGCTGCTCTGCAGTCTCTGAGGTCCCAAGTTCGATTCCCAGCACCACAAAATGGGAGAAGGACGTGGCAACCCACTCCCAAGGCAATCCCAAAACAGTCAGCCATTGAAAACCCTATGAGGGTCGCTAAGAGTCAGACTCGACTCATGGCACCTAACAACAACTGTAACAAATATGTTTTAATGATTCGCACACCAAATTTTGAACCATACAATCAAAATAGTTTTGGACAGGAAGGATCTTATCATATTTTGTTGCTGTCCTCAAGTCCCCAGTTCCTTCTTGGGACTAAGAAGTTTTATCCTCACTCCTGGGGTCCAGTACTCAGTCATAGCTCACCAACCTACCCCACAGTGCAGGTGTCTCTGACAGCAACAAAACCAAAAAGCAAAACAAAAATCCCGCCAAACCATTAGGAAGTTTCACCTCTCTCCCTCATAAACATTTGCTCCCAGAAACAAGCATGAAGAACTGTGCAGTTAAAAGGAAAATGAAATCCAACAACAGGAATTCAAATCTCAGCAAAGCTAACTTGCAGTCTCAAGACTCTGTTGTCTAGTACTCTAGAGGCTCCCAAGAAACACCTCTCTCACCTTTTTCTTCAAGTTGTTCTCCAATCCCACTGACAAGCTGCGACTGAGCTCTTGGGCCAAGTCGTCTAAGACCTCGTGAGCAGGTGGGGAGGTGGAGGCTAAATACAGCTGGGCTCGGGCTGTGGCCTCCGCCTGACGGCTAAGGTGCAAAGAAGCATAGAGCTGGGAGGTCACCTCAGAGGACACTTGGTTCAGCCCAGGGGGTTCTGACGAATCGCTCAGGAGATCATCCGGCCGGAGAGGTGAACTGGGGCTGGTAGCTGATGTCGCCATCAGAACAGGAGAGAGGCAACTGGAGATGGCAGAAAGCTGGGAAGTCCTGGTTCAGCTTAGGGAGAGTCCAGGGGGAAAAGTTCATAAAGGAAGATTTGGGAGAAGGGAAGAAGACTCCTCAGTCGATCCTTGGCATATAAGGGTATCAAGGATTTCCGGACAGAGGAAAGGTTTCCACCGGTTCCACAGGCCATGAGAGGGCAAAGGCATTCCTTTCCCCAGGTCCTGGGAAGGATGGAAAAGGAGGGTGCAGCGCAGTGGGGGTGATGACAGGCACACGCTATCCCTGGATACCGAGCTCTTACGTTCTCACACTCAGAACGCGCAAGCTCCAAGGGACCCCAAACCCACAGGGGCCCAATGTCTCTCCCTCAACTGGTTCGAGTCTCAGCAGAGGCCAAACCTCATGGCCCCACCCACTTCACCTGCTCTACCCAGAGTCAGCCCCCTTGTATACCTCCTCCGACTCCTGCAGGCAAGAAAGGCAGGGCAGGGGTCCCTAGAATCCCTTTCCTCCTTACTCCCCTGAAGGAAATCTTGTGAACCTTTAGTGACACCCTCGTCCGTCACTACGGAGCACGCCGCCCTCAAGCCCGCCTAAGATCCTCTACCTCAACCACTCGGTTCCCACTGTTCTCCGCACCTCCAGTCCCCAGCCCCCAAAGTGCCAAGGTGGAGACAAGGAGCCCGCACAGACAAAAACCCAAAACACCCCTCCTCGCGCGGTCCTCCGCATTCAAAACCGTTGGCAGCCCCGCCTCTCTCGCCTGGATGACGTCACCGCCCGCGAGACGTCGCTCGCAGCCGTTCTCAGGGCTTCTGGCGCCTGGAAGCCTGGTGCGCGTGCGCGGCTTCGGCGATCACGGGTTGTGGGTGGGAGGAGGCGGAGTCTGAGAGGCATCGGGGCGGAGCTAATGCCCCAATCCGCCGCTCCGCAACCCAGCGCGGCGGGGCTGCTCGGAAACCGGAAGTAACTCATTACCAACGCTCTGAGCAATTCCGGTGAGTCTGGGGGTGGGGTCCCCACCTGGTCGGAAGGATCCTGGGCAGAGAATCCGAGCGTAAGGAGTGGGGGTAGGATCTCGAGCGAGGCTCGCATTCCCCGTCCTGCAGATGACTGTCCACAACCTGTACCTATTTGACCGGAATGGAGTGTGTCTGCACTACAGCGAGTGGCATCGCAAGAAGCAAGCAGGGATCCCCAAGGAGGAGGTGACGAGAGGGCTCTGGCGTCCGGCCCGGGTGACCTCGCATGTCCAGACTGACATAGTCCCAGCCAGCCCCTCTTCTCGAAATTCTGGCTCGTTCCCACCCCCGTCCCGCCTCCCCCATAACCGAAACCTAACGCTGCCCTCTCCCTCCAGGAGTACAAGCTGATGTATGGGATGCTATTCTCCATCCGCTCGTTCGTCAGCAAGATGTCCCCACTAGACATGTACGCCGTGCAGAAGGGGATGTTGAGAGAAGGGCTGGGGGGTGTGCGGGAAGGGGTGCTTTCTGGAATGGAAGGGGCATTGGCCCCCAGAGAGGGGAGGGGGACTTAGAGAGAGAGGCTGAGTCCGAAATAAGAGTCCTACAGGTGGCAGGAGCCGAAGCAGGGGAGATCTGAAAATACAGAAGTTGGGAGATGAATTTGGAAGTTGTCTTTACTCAACCAGCCTCCGGCAGACCATCTGTTTAGAAAGGGAGTCGACCCTTAGGGGAATCAGGAGTATTTCCCTGGGAGAGATTCCACTTCCGTATTTTAACACTCTCCTCATCTCTACAGGAAGGACGGCTTTCTGGCCTTCCAAACTAGCCGTTACAAACTTCATTACTACGAGACGCCCACTGGGATAAAGGTGGTCATGAATACTGACTTGGGCGTGGGACCCATCCGAGATGTACTGCACCACATCTACAGTGCGGTCAGTGTCAGCTTGGGAGAACCCTTTCACCAGAGCCCCTTAACAGCTACAGAGTCCCAAGAGTCGCTGGGGTTTCCTGCCCTAATCTTTAGGTCCTTAAACACTCCCACCACCAGTTTGTCTTGAAGGACCACTTGCCTCCCTGTCCTGGTTCCTTGTGCACGCATACGCCCCTGCGCTTATACTAGGTTTGGGGTCGAGAAGTGTTGTCTTACACTCTTACACTCCTCCTCTCCACAGCTGTACGTGGAGTTGGTGGTAAAGAATCCCCTGTGCCCGCTGGGCCAGACAGTGCAGAGTGAACTCTTCCGCTCCCGGCTGGACTCCTACGTACGTTCTCTGCCCTTCTTCTCTGCCCGAGCTGGCTGAAACTTACTACCTCACCCTTCAGAAGGATCTGTGACTGCCTGGGGCCCTTTCTGACCTGGGACACTGTAAGCCCCTCGTCTACCCAACCCCCAGGGCTTCAGTCCAAAAGCTCACCTACCCTCAACACCCCACACCCTTGAGTCACCAGAATGAATGCCACAGAAGTCCCTGCCTCTCCAGACTGGTGCCTCTCTCCAGTTTTATCCCTTACCTAGTGCGGCAGGAAGCACAGAATAAACTTTTCGCCACCTTCTGCAGCCTAAGCGTGTCAATTTGAGCGGGCCCTCCTCATCCCACCTCCTGTGAAGGCGAGAATCAGAGCAGCCACACAACCCTGGAGCCTGCAAAGAGCTTTTCCCAAAGGGTTCCGAACTGCAGCACTATCGGCATTTTGAGCTGGATAATTCTTCGCTGTGTTTTGTGGGATTTTAGCAGCAACCTTTGCTGACACTGGCTGAATGTAGTACATCCCTCAATTCCTGTCGTGACAATCACAGTGTTTCCAAACTTTGTCACATATATTTCCTGGGGCAGTTCCTCCCCTCCCGGGAACCACTGGGCGGGGGGAAGGCTAATAGGAGTCAGGTCCAGAGGGCGATGAGAACCAAGCTCTGGATCGGAACTCCAGTTCTGAGCACACAGAATAGTCAAGCCACGGAGCCTTCGGCAGGCGGGGCTTATGCAGATGAGCGGCAGGTTTGGCTGGGAGGCAGGCGGCTCTATGCAGATGAGGGGCGGCGCCTGCATGTTGATGAGCTGGGCAGGCTGCGGACGCGGCTGGGAACCCAGCGGTCCCGCAGCGGTTCAGGCAGAAGTAGCATCGGTCCCCTGCCCCCCCTTGCCCCTGGGTCTCTATCTCTGAGGGCCGCCCTCGACCTTCACCCTCATCCATTTTCCCCTTCGCTCCCTCCACCGGCGCCCCCTGTAGCTAAGGACCTCCACTCCTGGCGCCCCCAGCCTTTCTCCCCTCCAGCCGCAAACCCCGCGACCTCCAGCAGCCCGCCCCCGCGGGCCCGATCCTACCTGGAGCCTCCCGCCGCAGCCTCCCCAGCCTTCCCGCTCTCCCAGGGCTCGCCCCGCTACAACCCCAGTGTCCGACCTCGGGCATCTCTGCCTCCTCCTCTCGCCCCCTGGGATTCCCCTCCCCCGCCCTCCCTCGCCAGCCGGCATGCAGGTGTCTATAGCGTGTACCGAACAGAACCTTCGCAGCCGGAGCAGTGAGGACCGTCTGTGTGGACCCCGGCCGGGCCCCGGGGGCGGTAATGGGGGGCCAGTCGGGGGGCACGGGAATCATCCCGCGGGGGGAGGGTCAGGCCCCAAGACCCGAGCCGCACTAGTCCCCCGACCCCCAGCGTTGGCTGGGGCCCTCCGAGAGAGCACCGGCCGAAGCACTGGCATGAAATACAGGTATGAGGTGGCCGGGCAGTCTGCCCATCCGCTCCCCTTTCGGGACCCCTGAGGCTTCCTGGGATGGCCGCCAAGACCCCTTCAAACTTGCCTGAGAAGGTCCCACGTCGTTCCATCTCCTCTTGTCCCTGGCTCTCCCTTCCTTGGTCCCTCTCTGGGACTCAGTCGACACCCCTGACTACAAGAGGATCAAGTTTGCCAAGGCTGATCAAGTCCTGTCAGACTCCCGTCCCCAAGCTTACCCCCCACCCCAAGAAGGCAGGGGCCTCTGGGATCTCTAATGGAGTGTGTCCTTGGACTGGCATCCTGGGGAGAGGAGGGAGGAAAAGGTTTCTCACTCTGGCCTGCTCCTGCTCTGGGTGCCTGACCCAGATAGTGCCCCCACCTACCCTTAGGGCCTGTCTCCTGCGACTTTTCCTCCCGAGTGGGGGCCGGGCGAGGAGGGGAGCAGAAAGCATGGGCCACATCTGTCACCCTCCCGCTGAAGGACAGGAGCTGGGTGGGGAGGGTAGACGGACATCTGACTCAGAGAACTGCAGGCCAGGAGGCTCTCAGAACGTGCAGTAGGGGAGAAGAGGGGCTTCTCCTGGGGAATAGCAGGGGTCACTGATGTGAACTGGCTTTGTCACCTGAAGAACATGTTCCCTCCATGTGGCAGCTCTGATTAGGAAGTGCAGCAGCTACGGGAGGGTTGAGGGGGGAGCCTTGGGATGAGGAGGGGACTCACTGGCCATTAGAGAGGGGAAGAGGGAGACCTGGGCTTTTCTGTCCTCCCCAGCAGGTCACTGACCTGTCTTTGCTGCAGGCTCATCTGCCAGCCTAGCCAGGGACCCTTGCCTGTCTGAGCACCCGAACTTGACTTGGTTTCCCTCTTCTACCCTGGTGGCCCTATCTGGTGTGACATTCTCTGACTGAGAGTCTATTCTCAGACTCATCCCAGCCCGCCACATTCTTACAGCCCACGTCTCCACACTTCAGAGATGATGCAAGCGCAGACAGGGCCTCACCCAGACGAGAGACAAACCACACAGCACATCTCCAATGTGACATGAGGGGACGGGGCACTGGGGTGTTCCCAGAGGCAGGGCCATTTATCTGTTCACTTGTTCTTCCAGCAATACTCCTAGGGCCTCTGCTATGGGGATGTTGTTGTTGTTAGGTGCCATGGAGTCATAGCCTACTCATAGCCACCCTCTTAGGGTTCTCAATGGCAGATTGTTTCGGGATTGCCTTGGAAGTGGGTTGCCACGTCCTTCTCCCATTTTTGCGGTGCTGGGAATCCAACTTGGGACTTCAGAGACTGCAGAGCGGTGCTCTACCAACTGAGCTAAATCCCAGCCCCCGCTATGGGGATAGCACAGCTCAATCCCATGACCCACTAGGTCTAGCTTCTTTGCACTGAGACACCCTGAGGGCTTCTCAGTCTAGAAGGAGAGAAAGGAGCTGGGGCTGATAACCCAGGTCCTAACGGAGGCTACACCCTTTCCTACTGCTTCTGTATCCTGCAGGAACCTAGGAAAGTCTGGTCTCCGGGTGTCCTGTCTTGGCCTGGGTGAGTTAGAATAGGAACTAAGGGACGGGGACAGGCTTTCATGGCCTGCCTCCCGTGGTTCTTATTTGCCTGGCCTCTTTCTTGCAGGTACCTGGGTCACATTTGGTTCTCAGATCTCAGATGAGGTATAAGTGATGGGACTTAGAAGCAGGGTGGGGATGGCTATGGGGAGGGAATCAGAGAAGGGGGAAATACACCTGTATAGGGCTTTGAGAAAGCATGGGGAATGAGGGAACTGAGGCTGGAAGATGGGGAAAAGGTGGAGAGTGTGGGAACCAGGGGGGAGGTGCTGTGGGTTCAAGTGCAGTGAGGGAGGAAGCTGAGGGGCAGTGGTTGATCTTCCTCTCTTTCTCTCACCTCCCTAGACGGCAGAGGATGTGCTGACGGTAGCCTATGAGCATGGTATAAACCTGTTTGACACCACCGAAGTATATGCGGCAGGAAAGTAAGGACTGGGGCGAAAGACCTGAGAGAACATCAGGGCTTCTGTGTTCCTCTAAAGAACGCTGGGAATTCTGGGACCACTAAGGTCATGGACCTTTAATGCATTATGGGAGTTGTAGTCCCCACTGTAGTCCCTCTCTGGCTTAGAGGTTAATGAGCATACTGTGTTGTTGTTGTTGTTGTTGTTGTTGTTGTTGTTGTTGTTAGGTGGCGTCGAGTTGGTATCTGACTCATAGAGACCCTCATAGGGTTTTCAATGGCTGACTGTCTCGGGATTGCCTTGGGAGTGGATTGCCAGGTCCTTCCCCCATTTTTGCAGTGCTGGGAATTGAACGCAGGACCTCAGAGACTGCAGCGCAGTGCCCTACCAACTGAGCTAAATCCCAGCCCATACTGTGTAGTTACATTAAACAAAACCAACAGTTATACCTGGGACCCCAGTTATGTGCAATCCATGAGGATTCCAAACCTAGATTTTCAAACATACGACACCATTATCACACACCCACGGCTTCCCACTGGGAGTAGCTGAAACCTACCCTGCCTTTTCTCCATCTGACAAACTCTTCTGCTCACTCTTAAGACTTGGCCCAAGTGGTAGCTCCTCCAAGAAGGCTTCACCCAACTCCCCAAAGGTGGTCACAACCTCCTGTGAGCTTCCACATCGCTTATACCATCTTCTGTCACAGTGAATGACTAGTTTATGCAGCTCTATTCGCTGCTCTCCTCCGAGGCTTCCCCCTCTGTGGGGCTTGTCTTGATCTTCCCGAGAATCTCTGTAGTGCCTAGCACAAAACAGGCACTCCTTCTGGGATGAAATCAACACACTCTTAAAAAGTACACAGTCTAAGTGGTTAAACAAACCGAAAAGCCTGAAGATATAAAAGATTAAACAATAATAAAACATCTCAGTAACAGTCTACCATAACAATTTAAGACTTGTCACAAGTTAGCTCATAATGATGGGCTAAGGAATTGTATGAACCAGGCATAGGGGCTCATGCCTGTAATCCCAGCACTTGGAAGGCTAAGACAGGAGGATTGAAAATTCGAGGATAGCCTGGACTATATATTAAGACCCTGTCTAAAACACACACACACACACACACACACACACACACACACACACACGAATTGTGTAACCACTTCTATGGAAGCTGACAAGGACTGACCATAGATGGGCAACCAGAACATTTTATGAGCTTAGGAGGATGGGTGGGATTTGAGCAGAAACTCGAAGCCAGAGGACAACTCAGATGGCTGAAACCAGACAAGGCAGTGTCCTCCCTGGCTCCACCAGTCTATCCTCTCCCCTCATCGTATTCTATACCTTTAGCACCCAAAATATGGTACATAGTCCATACACAACAGATATTTGTTGAATGAATGAATGAAAACCATATGCCATAGCTGCAGGAACCCCTCTTATTTGTCTAAGATGGAGCTGAGAATCCAAATGGGATCCTGGTTTTTGCTCTGTTTTACAAGAGAGGAAAAGATGGGGAGGACGAGAAGGAATTGATCCACCTTGGAAGGGTCAGTGCTTTTGCATTGTCTTTATTCCAGGGCTGAAAGAACCCTGGGCAACATCCTCAAGAGCAAAGGTTGGAGGTGAGACTGCTTTAGAAGGTCGCAGGGGACTTGATCATCCAAAAATCCTTCTCTTGCTGATTCTCTCATTTCTCTTCTTCCAGGAGATCAAGCTATGTCATCACCACCAAGATTTTCTGGGGAGGACAGTAAGGGGCTGCCTTACTATGATTGGGAGGAGGACCTACAAAGCATGTATGAAGGTGGAGGGGTGGGGGTAGGGACTGCTGTCCTGCACCTGCCACCCCAGGTCCACATCCTGCCTGTGGGCACCCATCTTCCCAGGTCCTCATGGCTCCAGGCCAGCCCTGGTCCCCTGTCTTTGTCACACTTCCTCTTTTACTTACCTTCTCCTACAGGGCAGAAACTGAGAGAGGCTTAAGCCGCAAACACATCATCGAAGGTGAGAGTTAGGGGCTGGGACCCTAAAGTGGCTGGGTGTGGAAGCCAGAAGAACTGTAAACATTTCTGAGGCTCTGGATTGGAGGATTTAAGTGGCCATGGCAAGGAGATGAGGTCGGAATTCTTAGTAAACTGAAGTCAAGGTATTTATCTTCCTCTCCCACCTCCAGGCTTGCGAGGGTCCCTGGAACGCCTCCAGCTAGGCTATGTGGACATTGTCTTCGCCAATCGTTCAGACCCCAATAGTCCCATGGAGGGTAAAAGCAGCACCCCTAAACCCGACAGTCCTTCAAAACCGGGCACTTCCTCAAGCCTTCAGCAGGAAGCCAGCCCCTCCTCAGAAGGCCTCCCAAGGTCCACAGAGGAGGCTCGCACCCCGTGGCATGGACAGGGAGGGAGGCAGAGAATGGATGCTCCTCTCTGACTGCCAGGCGTGCCTGGGGTCTTGGTGGGGCAGGCAGACCTGCAAATCTGGAGTCTTAAATTCCAGGGCTGAGGCTCTCCCTCTCCTGTGTGCCTAGAGATTGTGCGAGCCATGACCTACGTCATCAACCAGGGCCTGGCCCTCTACTGGGGGACATCCCGATGGGGGGCAGCAGAAATCATGGTGAGTATGTGATCACCGGGCTGGGATTTAGCTCGGTGGGTAGAGCGCTGCGCTGCAGTCTCTGAGGTCCCAAGTTCGATTCCCAGCACTGCAAAAATGGGAGAAGGATGTGGCAACCCACTCCCAAGGCAATCCCGAAACTATCAGCCATTAAAAACCCTATGAGGGTTGCTATGAGTCAGAGACAATTTGAGGGCACCTAACAACAACATATGATCACCGGGCTGGGATTTAGCTTGGTGGGTAGAGCGCTGCGCTGCAGTCTCTGAGGTCTCAAGTTCAATTCCCAGCACCGCAAACATGGGAGAAGGACCTGGCAATCCACTCCCAAGGCAATCTCAAAATAGCCATTGAAAACCGACTATGAGTCAGACACTGACTCGACGGCACCTAACAACAACAACAACATGTGATCACCATGTCCCCCATCCCACAATGGGTTCCCTCTTTTCTCCTGGCCACCCCAAACCCCACTGCCCTGGGACATGGGGCAAGGAAAAAAAAAACGAAAGGAGGTCTGTGACGGCTTCTCCTCCCCTGCACACTCCAGGAGGCCTACTCCATGGCCAGGCAGTTCAACCTGATCCCTCCAGTGTGCGAACAAGCAGAGCATCACCTGTTTCAGAGGGAGAAGGTGGAGATGCAGCTGCCCGAGCTCTACCACAAGATCGGTGTGCAACCCCTCCCCTCTCCCCACCCCTCTGCCTCAGCCGAGGTCCAGGTCCCTTTCCCATACCCAGTCATTTTGCTCTTAGGTGTTGGCTCAGTCATGTGGTCTCCTCTGGCCTGTGGCCTTATTACTAGCAAGTACGATGGGCGAGTCCCAGATACCTGTAGGGCCACCATCAAGGTAAGATCTAGGGGTCAGGAGGATGGGACTGGGCTATCTGGGCTGCTGCCTGGTGGTAGTGGTGGGGATTTCTGCTGATTCTCCTTGACCTCCAGGGATACCAGTGGCTCAAGGACAAAGTGCAGACTGAGGATGGCAAGAAGCAGCAAGCCAAAGTCATGGACCTTCTCCCCATCGCTCACCAGCTGGGCTGCACTGTGGCCCAGCTTGCCATCGGTGAGACATTCCCAGCCCTAGACTCTGCAGGAGCCCTGCCTCCCCACTACCTCCCAGACTTAGCCTCAGACGGGTTTGTCTCTTGTTGTTGCTAGGTGCCGTGGAGTCGGTATCCGACTCACAGCGACCCTCATAGGGTTTTCAATGGCTGACTGTTTCGGGATTGCCTTGGGATCAGATTGCCAGGTCCTTCTCCCATTTTTGTGGTGCTGGGAATTGAACTCAGGACCTCAGAGACTGCAGCGCAGCACTCTGCCAACTGAGCTAAATCCCAGCCCCGGTTTGTCTCTAGGGAGGACCTTTTTCTCTAGCTATTTCTGAAGTCTGTGTGCCTCCTCATCAGTTCTCTTTTCCTTCCTCTGGCCCTAGCCTGGTGTCTCCGGAGTGAGGGCGTCAGCTCAGTCTTGCTGGGAGTGTCCAGCGCAGAGCAACTGCTGGAACACCTGGGCGCCCTACAGGTGAGCTGGAGACTCAAAGGCAGAGCTCATCTCTGTCCCCCTCCCCAGGAGCCAAGGCCCCCCTGTGTAACCTAGAAAGGCCCTGTGAGGTCACCCAGTACCAAGTCCTCAGTTTGCAGGGGAGAGGTGCAGGGCGATCAGGCGAGGCAGAGGCCCAGCTATGATTCTTTCCTTGCCACTCGGCCCCACCACGATGCTCTCCCGGGTCCTAGAATTCCGCGCCCTTCCTTGGGGACCCAGCCAAGTGCTATCCTCTCCACCACCCATTCTCCTCCAGGTGCTGAGCCAGCTGACACCGCAGACCGTGATGGAGATAGACGGGCTCTTGGGGAACAAAGCACATTCCAAGAAGTAGTGCACTGGGACGCAAGGGGCCAAGCCAGGGCCGCTGCACCCACCACGGCACCGCTTCCCCGCAGCGGCCCCTCTCGCCCCAACCCCTCCACGCAGCAGGGGCCGGAGCCAGCGTAGCCCCGCCCACTAACGCGTCCCGGCTTCGAGTAGCGACTCGCATGAACAAAGCCATATCCTTCCGCAGTGGGGCCCGAGAGAGAAAGTAGTCCGCCCGCCCGCTGCCGCGTCCTTCCGGCCCTTCTTGCTAATCCCGGGCATGAGCTACGGGGCTACACCCTCTCTGCCATTTGGCCTCGCTCCTTTCTCTCTTCTCCCGATTGCCGAGTCCCAGAAGATACCCGGCAGATACAAGAACCATGCAGAGTACCTCGAAAGTGGCCCCTGAAACGCCACCAAGGGGTGAGAACCTAGTAAGTGAGTTGCGATGTCATCTACGACATGGGAAATACAAAGGAGTCCAGGCTGGTCCTGGCAGGAAGTCAGTTATTATCTTCTGGAAACGGAAACCCAAGCTCCCAACCTGGAGGTGGAGGACTTCAATCTCGAACTGGTGTCATGCTTTGTGTGTTATGTGTTCGGGGAGGGGGGCTGTTGCAGTGACACAGCAGTGGCAAAGGCAGAGGGAAATCTGATAGCAGTTGTGCAGAGTGGTCCGGCAAAAGTGGCACGGTGGCCCTTGGAAAACAAAGTTGAGCTGTGCTTTGTAGGATTAGTGACAGCCCTTTGGGTCACAGGCAGAGCCACACCGCTGACAGACAAAGGTCTGGGGACTCACTTTTGAGAGTTGAGCCGGACTTCCTACCTGGCAACGGAGGAGTGCGATCCTCCTCGTGGCAATAAACCTAAAGCAATAATAATGGCGCCTCTTGTGTAAAACTTCCCAGAGAACTGTAAATAAAATATCAGCTTGATCCTCACAATGTCTGAAAGTGCAGTGAGCTGGGAAGTTAGGGTCACAGTCTCACGCACCTGGCTTTGAAGGCTCCCAGCACTGTTTTCTCTCCATTCACCTGAGTGACTCAGCCATCAGGCTCCTGGGCATGGTTCTCAGTAAGGACCTAGGCACCGGGCACCCCGGCCACGTGGTTCTTTCCTCCTTTAGAACCTAGTGGTCTGGTTTCCTAGTTTCGTTACTCCTTTTTTTATAAAAGACCCGGCTGGCTGACGCTAGTGCCCTTTGTGTTGTTTTAAAAGTTGTATTCACCACCCTTCTTCCTCTACTCCTACTTCCTTTCCTGTTGCCTGATACCTACTCACGTGCTAAGGAATGATCTGTGCACTGAGGCTTTGTGATTTGGTGGAGAGGTAAAGTGCACACCTGTTCCTGGTGAAGATACGGACAGGGGGGAAAGAGCCAGGATTTTACAAGGAAAAAAAGAAAAGCAGTGAAAGATCAGGGGCGGGGGCAGAAGAACAGGATCAAAAGGGGCGATGTCAGACGCTGCCCCTACTTTCTTCTCCCAAAGACTCTGATTTCCCTGGGAAAGTAAGTGGGTGGAAAGTTACAACCTTCAGAGATCACAAAGCAGGGGAGGAAGAGCTCGGCCTTCCTTAAATACCACCTCACCATCTCCCTTCTACACCTCCTCATCCTGCCTTGATCCTGAAGCTGGGAGTGCAGAGTAAAACCAACTTATGAAGAGCAGCCCCAGCAGCATGTCATTTACTGGATGAGCCACCAACAGGATCAACTAATGAATACTTACAGCCTCCTCTATAATCTCCTACTCATTTTGGAAGACGGCCGAGGAAACAAAGAAGCAAAACAGATGACTAAACTAGGATTAGTTCTTCTGTAACAAACATACAAGAATTTATCCATTCAAAATAGTATTCCCCTTAAATAGTTATCCTGGAGGGCCATGTGCTTCTAATGCTGCCTCCCCCATTGCTCATTTTAAAAACTCTTAGAATGACCCTCAGAAGCACTTTAGAAGCCCCTTGTAAAGCCTTCCGTTATTGTCACACCCCCTTCATATATTAACATTTACCATAGTTCTCACCCACCTCATTCATGAATTTAAAAAGCATTTTGTTTATTGAGTCCTAGTATGGTAGGGCACAGGGATACAGTGGTGAAGGAAACCAGACAGATTTAGAACAACGTTCGTGCAGTTCACTGATGGGAGAGACAATCACACGACCACCGATCAAATACAAACTCCAGTTATCTGAAATCCAGGGGAAAGCACATCGTGCTAACAGCATCTATAATGTGTATCTGACAGAGTGAAGCTGGATGAGGGCAGAAGGATGAGTTGTTACTGTCCTTAGGTGCCCCAGAGTCAAGGTCCAACTCATAGCGACCCTCGAAGGGTTTTCAGTGGCTGATTGTTTCGGAATTACTCTAGGAGTCGATTGCCACATCCTTCCCCCGTTTCTGCGGTGCCAGAGATCGAACCCCTGTCCTCAGAGAGTGCAGCACAGCACCCTACCAACTGAGCTAAACCAGAAAGATGAGTCGGTGTTAATAACGTGAAAGCAAGCGAGTTAGTGAAATAGCATTTACAGAGGTCCTGTGGCAGAAAGGAACATGCAATTTTTGTTAGCTTTCTGCTGCTGTGACGAAATACCCGAGATAAACAAGTTAAAAGAAGGAAAGGTTTATCTGGCTCATGGTTTCACGAGTTTCAGTACATGGTCACTTGGCCCCATTGCTTTTGGGCCTGTGGTGAGGCAAAACATCATGGTGGAAGGACATGGTAGAGGAGACTGCTCACCTAGTGGCAGCTAGGAAGCAGGGGGAGGGAGAGATAGAGAAAGAAGGAAGGAAGGAAGGAAGGAAAGAAAGAAAGAAAGAAAAGGGAGGCAGGGAGGGGGAGAGAAAGGGAGAAAGGGAGAGAAAGAGAAAAGGAAGGAGGGAGGGAGGGAAGGGAGGGACAGAGCGGGAAAGGAGGGAGGGAACAAAAGAAAGAAAAGGAGAGAGAGAGAAAGACAAAGGGAGCTCAGTCCTAACATCCCCTTCAAGGGCATGCACCCAATATCCTAACTTCCTTCTACTAGGCCTCACCACCTAAGGGTTCCACCACCTCCCCACAGTACTGTCAGCTGGGAAGCAACCCTTTCACACGTGGCTTTGGGTATCATGTAAGATCCAAAACACAACACAGTCCTAAGTACTCCAAAGCCAAGGGCTTCTGAGGAGTGAATACAGTAGGCTATGAGGCATGGGTGACGGCAGAATGCACAGGGCCTTTAGAGCACTTTAGAACAGGGTTTGAAACCCAGACCTGAACCCTGAACCCATTCTGGTTAGCTTTTTGAACATTGAAAAAAATTGAAAAAAATTCTATTTACTTACACATTATTGTTGATTGGTTGTTAGGTGCCATGGAGTCGGGTCCAACTGTCACAGGGTTTTCAATGGCTGGTTATTTCAGGATTGTTTTGGGAGTGGATTGCCACGGCCTTCTCCCATTTGTGCAGTGTTAGGGGTCAAACTTGTGTCTTCAGGGAGTGTGGAACAACTTGCTCTACCCACTGAGCTAAACCCCAGCCCATCTGTATATAAGAGTAACATTTTAAACGCCGGGTGCGGTGGCACACGCCTGTAATCCCAGTGGCTTGGGAGGCAGAGGCAGGAGGATCGCAAGTTCAAGACCAGAGACAGTCTGCGTAATTTAGCAAGACCCTGTCTCAAAAAGTAAAAAAAAAAAAAAAAAAAAAAAAGGGCTCGGGGCACAGGTCAGTGGTCCAGCATTTGCAAAGCATGCAGGTGCAAGGCCCTGGGTTCAACGCCCAGCACTGAGGAAAAAAAAAAAGTGTAACATTTTAAACTGAAACCCAAACTGAACCCAAGCCCTCTAAATTTTAACATATTGAACCCACACCCAAAATCTGGACCCAAATTTGCATAGGTTTGAAGTCCTGCTTTAGAATATTGCCTTTACTAAGGACAGCAGGAACGTCTCGGTATCAGTTACCGATTGCCACACAACAAATCATCCCCAAATCTAGTAGCTTGAAACAACTTTTTAAAAGTTTTTTTTTTTTTCCATGATTCTTTGTGTTGGCTGAGAGTTCTGTTGTTTTCTTTTCCTCTCTTTCTTCCTTTCTTTTTTCTTTTCTTTTTTTTTCAGTACTGGGGGTTGAACACAGGGCCTTGCACTTGCATGCTTTGCAAATGCTATACCACTGAGCTGCACCTCAGCCCATTTTTTTACTTTTTTGAGACAGGGTCTCACTGAATTACACAGACTACCTCTGTTCTCCAACTTGCAATCCTCCTGCCTCTGCCTCCCAAGTTGCTGGGATCACAGGGGCGCACCACTGCGCCCACCTCTCTTTCTTTCTTTTTTCTTTTTTTTCTAGTACCAGGGGTTGAATCCCAAGTTTCATGCATGCTAGGCAAGTGCTCTAAGCTGCACCCCTAGCCCCTTTTTTAAAATTTTTAATTTGAGACAGGGTCTCACTAATTTGCATAGGCCACCTCTGGTATTCAACCTGTGATCCTCCTGCCTCAGCCTCTTGAGCTGCTGGGATTATAGGAGTGCACCATGCCACCTGGCTATTTTGCTCTTTTCACTTGAGCTTATTCTTTTTTTTTTTTTTTTTTTTTTTTTTTTTTTTTTTTGTGGTACTAGGGGTTGAACCCAGGGCCTCGCACTTGCATGCTATGCAAGTGCTGGACCACTGAGCTGCACCCCCAGCCCTTTTTTTTTTTTCCTTTACTTTTTGTGATAGGGTCTCCTTAAATTACACAGACTTCCTCTGGTCTCGAACTTTGGATCCTCCTGGCTCTGCCTCCCAAACCGCTGGGATTACAGGCCTGCACCACCACGCCCAGCTTCTTGAGTTTATTCTTGTGGCTGCATTCAGCTGGCAGGTTGGCTAAGCAGGAACATCCAAGATGGCGTCACTACCGCGTCTGGCAGTTGGCGCTGGCCCTTGGCCGGAACACCACTGTTCTCCTCCCCATGATCTCACCCTCCAGTGATGGAACCCTATTTCCTTACCCAGTGGTCTCAGGACAGCCTTCCAGAAGACAAAGGAAGAAGCTGCAAGGCATCTGAAGGACTAAGCTCCAGCATGGACATATCCCCTCTGACACATCCTGTTCGTCAAGGCTGGTCCCAAAGCCAGCTCAGATACAAGCGATAGGGAGGCAGACACTGATTCTTTTGGTTTTGTTTCAAGATAGGGTCTCGCTATGTAGCCTGGCCTGGCCTGGAACTCACAATCCTCCTGCATCTGCCTCCCTCATGCTTGGATTACAGATGTGTGCCACCACCCCTAGCCAGGCCCTGACCCTTGATGGGAGAAAAAGCAAAGCCACACTGAAAGGATTTGGAGGCCATTCAGCTACCACTGCATTAAAAGGTTGTAAACAAAGCTGGGTGTGGTGGCGTAGGCCTATAATCCCAGCAGTTCAGGACTCCAAGGCAGGAGGATCCTGAGTTTGAAATCAGAGGCAACCTGGGTATCTTAGCGAGGTCCTGATTCAAAATAAAAAATGGGTTGGGGGTGCAGCCCAGAGGTAGAGCATTTGCAAAGTATGTGCCAGGCCCTGGGTTCAACCCACAAGTACTGGAAAAACAAAAACAAAAACAACAAAAAAAAAACAAACAAGTTTTTAAATAGGAGTAGAAGGGGTATATAGTAACACACATTTGGATTTAAGATTTGGAATGATCTCTATAAATAATATGGAGAAAAGCTCACAGAAGGCCTGAGTACCTGTGGATAGACTGGTCAGGAGTCTCCTGCTGGGGTCTAAGCAAGAGATGACGGCAGCTAGGACTAGACTGGGGGGCAGGAAGTGGAGATAAATCGGTGGATTAGAAAGATATTTAAGAGACAAAATCACCCAGGCTTGGTGATGGGTTAATAAAGGAAAGTGAGGGTCACGGCGGTGTGAAGGATAACACCTAGATTTCCGGAGCCAGGCAAAGGAAAGGGTAAGAAGCACTGGAAGAAATTCTGGTTTGCACAGGGAGGTCCTCAGATTGAGTTCTTGAAGATAAAGGCTGACAGGCAGGTGACAGGACACACAGATCTGGAGTTTAGAGGGGACTCATGGCTGACTAACACTTTGGGAGCATTTGTACAGTAACAAGTACTTTAAAAGAGTAAGGTTTATCACCAAGGGAAGGTATTTTAAAATGTGAGGCAAACCTTTTCAAGGGGAAATTCCAAAAAAGTTCTGAATTATGATAGCGTCACCAAGTTCCTTCACAAGTTCCTTCAAGTGACTGTGAAGACAATACAATTCCAGAGTTCCAAAATGTCTGCTTCCTAATAATGGTCACTTCACAAAAGATTACCATCTAGGTTTTAACTAAAGTATTTTTTTTTTAAAAAAGCCTAGCTCTACTTTGCCTGTGGGGCTAGGATTTAGCTCAGCTGGTAGAGCGCTGCGCTGCAGTCTCTGAGGTCCCAAGTTCAATTCCCAGCACCCCAAAAATGGAAGAAGGACCTGGCAATCCACTTCCAAGGCAATCCCGAAACCATCAGCCATTGAAAACCCTGTGAGGGTCGCTATGAGTCGGATACCGACTCGACGGCACCTAACAACAACAACTTTGCCTGTGAAAGCCAATAAATGTCATGGATGTAGAGAAGCCCAGGTTGTGTTAACCAAGAGATGGGTGCTGAAAATACTGAGTACTGAGAAATTAAAATGAATACAGAAGCCGGGCGCGGTGGTGCACGCCTGTAATCCCAGTGGCTTGGGAGGCGGAGGCAGCAGGATCGCAAGTTCGAGACCAGAGGCAGTCTGCGTCACTTAGCGAGAGCCTGTCTCAAAAAAAGTAAGAAAAGGGGCTGAGGGTACAGCTCAGTGGTCCAGCACTTGCAGAGCATGCAGGTGCGAGGCCCTGGGCTCAACCCCCAGTATCGCAAAAAATAAATAAAAATAAAAAAATAAATAAATAAATAAAACCACACACACACAAAACCAGTATACGTTGGAAGCACAGGACGAAAATGATAATGGCTAACACTTATCTGGCATTTCCTATGTACCAGGCATCAGTTAAAACAGCGTACACACACCAGCTCTTTCAATCCTTACTATCAGTATGTTTTGTACATGAGGAAATCAAGGCTCCAAGAAATTAAGTAACTTGACTGAAGTGTCACAACTGGTGGCGGCCAGGATTTGTATTCCAGCCAGCTGTGTGGCGACTGTTATTACCTCCGCGACAGGATCTGGGCTGCAGATCCAGGAGAGCAGGGTGAGGAGGCAGCTGGGCCTGGGTGGCGCATCATGAGGGAATGTGGGCTGTGAGCACCATGTCCTGTTTACCTGTGGGGAAGTCAGACCCCTGAGTCACAAGTCATGCTGGACTGCCTGGTGGAGCCATCACGCTGTGTGGGTGTCCAGGCCTGGATACTCTGGAAGGAAAAGATTCCCAGCATTCCTAAGGCCATGGTCCCGGAATCTAGAGTCTTCCTTAGACTGAGATGTCAGCTGCAGTTGAACACTTTGAGGGGAATGAAATTGGGGGATCCTTACAAGAACATGGGTCATGTATAAGGGAGCTGAGGGCCAACTGAGAGCTACCACTCGCTTCCCAGGATGCACTCAAACGTCCAGGAGGCCACTGAGGGTGGGGCAGATGGCAGTATAATTGGTGTAAGAAGTGAGTTTGTGTAGGGTTGTGAAAGAGCGTAAGTGACAAACGGGGGGGGGGGGGGGGGGGGGGGGGCTGGAGGCGGGGCTTTCGGGACCTGTGCCAGTGGCTAAGGGCTGGAGTATAAGAAGGGACCTGGGGATTTGCACAGGGTAAGAGTGGCAGGTCAACAAAAAAGAGGAAAACCCTCCACCAGAAGGCTTGACACAGTGTCTGCAACAATGGGCCTAAAGATAAATAAGATCACGTGCCTGGCACAGAATTGGGACGTGTTTCGATCAGTTGGTAGAGCGCCGCTCTGCAGTCTCTGAGGTCCCGAGTTCGATTCCCAGCACCACAAAAACGGGAGAAGGACGTGGCAACCCACTCCCGAGGCAATCCCGAAACAATCAGCCACTGAAAACCCTATAAGGGTCGCTATGAGTGGGACACGACTCGACGACACCTAACAAGAAGAGTGGCAGGTCAACGAAAAAAAGGAAAACCCTCCACCACATGGATTGACACTGTCTGCAACAATGGGCTTAATGATAAATAAGATTGTGTGCCTGGCACAGAATCGGGAAGTGTTTCGATCTGCTGTACCTAACAACAACACTTAAAAAGCGCTGGTATCATGCTGGGGGTGAAAGAGTTCGCGGCGTGCCCCCCCCCCACCCCGCAGGCCTGGCATCCCCCGGGCCTCCTCGCTTCGCCATCGCTCGCATTCCCGGCCTTGCGCCTCCACCGCCCCCACGCGTGCCGCCACAGGGAGCGGCGCGGCCGCCGCGTGACGCCTCGAGGGCGGGGCCGCCCTATGAAAAGGAGCGCGAGGCCGCGGCGCCCGCCCCAGATCCCAGCCCGAGACGTCGTAGGCGCTTCCTCTGCTTCTGCTCCGGGAGCCACCCGGGAGCGCGACACCGTCGAGTGCGCGGCTGGCACGATGCAGCTCCTGGTGAGGGTGCCCTCTGTCCCCGAGCGGACTGAGCTGGACTGCAGCATCTGCTACCGGCCCTTCAACCTCGGCGCCCGCGCGCCCCGCCGCCTGCCCGGCACGGCGCGCGCCCGCTGCGGCCACACGCTCTGCACCGCCTGCCTGCGCGAGCTGGCGGCGCGCGGGGACGGCGGCGGGGCGGCCGCGCGCGTGGTGCGCCTGCGCCGCGTCGTCACGTGCCCCTTCTGCCGCGCGCTGTCCCCGCTCCCTCGCGGCGGCGTCACGGAGGTGGCTGTGGAGCCGGGCTTGTGGTCGCGATTGGAGGAAAAAGCGCGGGCTGAGCGCGAACGAGATGAGGCGGGGAGTCCGGCCGAGGAAAGCGGAGACGCTGGCGGCGAGGCGGACGACGACGAAGAGGAGTGCGAGGAGGGGGCGGGGCCTAGGAGCAAGGGGTGGCGCGCGTTCCGGCTGCTCTGGGACCGGGTCGTGGCACCCGCGCGCCGCCGGCGGCGTCCGCTGCCTAGCAACGGTGAGGGGCGGCGCGGGCAGAGTGCGCGGGAGAGCGCGCGGTGGCAGGACGGGGTTCTGTTGCATCCTTCTGCTGTCACTGACCTTTCTTTTTTCCTCCAGTGCTGTACTGTCCCGAGATCAAAGACATTGCCCACATGACCCGGTGCACGCTGTAACCAGGGAATGTGGAAGCGATGGCAGAAGATGGGAGCTGAAGCCTTGGGCGTGCTTTAGTACAGGGGGCTGATGTCGAGACGACCCCCTGTCTGACCCCTGCGTTGGCACTTGATGTGGGAGTTGAGCGGAGGGCAGGAGGTAACGCCCTACGCGGTGTTGATTCGGAGCTGGGGAGGTTCCTAGACGAACCCACCCCCTGTCTGCTGACTGCCAGCATGACATCTTCGGCACGGAGTGGCCTAGGGATGCAGTGAACAAAGCCTACGTTATTGAGGGAAGAAAACAGCCTGTTTTCTTAGCTGCGGCTTTGGCTTTGGTCCAGGGAGGCAGTGGTGTGTGGGAGCAACAGGTCCTGGTTTAACAGTTGTCAATGGTTTGAAGTTTTTAAAAAGATGGAGCAGGAGAAGAGGTTAATTTTCATGTGTTAATCTCGTTTCTCTGGCATGTAAGAATGCTGGTATGGCTATTGTCTCCCCACTCATCGTTTTGTTCCAGAAGTTACTGAGATGCCTCCCTGCGTATCGTTAGGGGCCTTGCTTTATTTCACAGTCTGCCTTCATCTTGCCAGGGCAGATATCACAATGTCTAAGGAGTGTTTATGTGAGGTATGCCTAATCAGGGTTCTTCAAGGATGGGACAGCCATTTGGTAAAGGTATCAGAATTTAATCTTTTGATATTCTCTGTGTTCCCTTTACAGTCAGACACACCCTGGCACTACTGAAAAAAGACGCTCACATAGTTTTAAACTTGTGTCCCATAATGGGACATCATCTAAAGTCTTGTAACTATATTAGAATTGTAGTCAAGGACAAGGAATGTTGGTGTCACTGGGTGCTGTTTGGAAATGCAGACTCTTATGCTCCCAGTCCAGACTTCCTGAATCAGACTGCATTTTCACGATCCCAGGTGACTAGTGTACATGTAAATTAAGCATTGGTCTGGATCATAGGAACCCTAGGAAGTCACAATGTGTGGGTGAAGGTTTAAAACATGACACACTGATTTCGACGTCTAACATTGCTGAAGGAAATTGTTTTTCTCTGGGTTAAAAATGTGAACTTACAGACTTCAATGTTTTTATACTGACTCCAAGTTTTTATACTGACAAATCATAAATGTATCCATTTATAGCGTTGTAAGCCTCCAGTTTTAAAACCGTATTTTGGCATTTTCCTGTTCTTAAGTTTCAGGTTAAATATTCCCTCTTCAGAGAGCCTCTCCCAAACTCTCTGTAACATAATGCCTTTTTATTTCTGCTGCATTTATTTTCTGATATTTCATGTTTTGTGGGTGTCCCCCAGGGCAAACTCCATGGAATTATCTCCAGGGCCACCACCAGTGTTAATGTATGTTGTTGTTGTTGTTAGGTGCCGTCGAGTCGGTATCCGACTCATAGCGACCCTCTGTACAACAGGGGAAACACTATTGTCAGTGCTTCTCTGCTGTTCATAGGGTTTTCAATGGCAGATTGATTTTTGGAAGGGGGTTGCCAGGTCCTTCTCCCTAATGTTAATGTATAGCATGTACTCAATAAACATTTGTTGGATTTCTCTCTTATTTTTTAATGTAATATAGTCTCAAGAACAAAGTGGCCTCATTGGGCCTCTGAGAGGACCTGTTAGGGCATAATACATAACAAGGAATTGTCTACCGGTTCAAATCTTTGGCAAGTTGTACAGGTCTGACTCCCAGTTCCTTTACAAAAGAAAAAATTGTGCACTTGTTTCATATTAGAATTGAACCTGTGAAGCTGTAGTGACCTCTACTGACTCTGAGGGGAACTAGTAACTTGAACGTGGAGAGGAGGCTCAGTGGAAAGCAACACTGGAAGTGGCTTTGAATTGTCAGGCACCACGCCTGCTGTGCTTTCCAGGAAGCCCTGCTGTCTGCGCTCCACCACCGTGGCTCATTGAGGGTCCTGCTGCTCACCACCCCCTGCTGCACCCTCTCCATCTCTGCACTGAGCTCATCGTGGCTGGCACTGGAAAGAGGGCTCTGCTTTCATGAGTAATCCAAGAGTTAAAATTAGGAATAGAGAGAGGGAATATGAATGAAATGGCAGAAAGCAATGATCTTTCTTATTCTGCCCCCCCAGAACTCCCCCCCAGCCAAAAATAACAGAGCACACAGAAAGGAAAGTATAATTTATATGTACAACCAATAAACCTGATACAGAAGAGGGGATCGGGACAGACCAGGAGTGGGCGTGAAGAGGCTTGGGAAAGGGGCAGCGAGAAAGTGAAGGGGCAGCAGAGAGGAAGTGGGGGGTTCGCCATGCAAACTGCCACTCCCTGGCCCCTCCTGGCTCGGGGGGATGTGCTCACATCTCCCTAGCCTGCCCTCCGTGGTGTTGCTCTGGTCCCACAGGCAAGGTAGTCTGACCTGACCCGCTCACGCTTAATCCGGTATCCAGGCCTTGAGGGAGGATCGGAGTCCCTCAGGAGCCTGGGCTCCCGTGTCCGGCCAGTTGTATTCTCTCCCACCCTTTCTAGGTCACAAGGTTCCTAGAACAGGTTGGGGAGCTCCTCTTTGGTTTGAGGGAGTATCACCCAACCATGACTCTCTATGGGGGGGAGGAGGCGGGTAAGTCCTTGGTCCCTAGGGAGGGAGAGAAGGTTCCCAACACAAGATGGCGGTACACAGGAGGTAACTGAGCCAGTGAACGGAGCCTTTATTCCGAGGCTGAACAGCAATGGACTCCCTCCCTCGGAGCTGCTCCACCCTCCTTCAGGGAGAGGTAGGGAAGGCAACATGCATGCAGCCCCCCTCCTCTTCCCCTCTCCCTCCCAGGGCTTATTCTGATCCCTCTCTACAAGTCCCCTCCTCTCCTCAGCGCTCTTTTCCCCACAGAGGTTCCTAAGGGCCCCTCGAGGCTCATCCTCCACTTCCGAGGGAGCTGGAACTGACGCTTCTGGAAGAGACTAGGGAGCCCCTACCTCTTTCCTCCCCACAAGCGTTTATCGGGAAGCTGTGTCTATTTGGCAGTGGGGGATAAAAGTACCGGGAAGAACCTGCTCGCCGTCTCCCACCCAGACCTTTTCACACTGGCACAGTCATCAAAGCTCTGTGGAAAGGCGGTGGAGGTGCAGAAAGGCGAGGGGCCCTTCTTGGGGAGAGGACGAAGGGGTTCCTATCCCAGCGGTGGCCCGAGGGGTGGGGAAGGTGGATGGTTGGCAGCAGGCCCCGGAGCCTGAGCAGGGGGTCGGCTCCGAGCGCGGGGCCTGGGCGAAGGGCAGGCCTGGGGTCCAGTCAGTCGTCTATACAAATCACCTCCCCGGCTCGGGGTTCCTTCCGATCCAGCCCGTCTGACACCAGCGCCCCCACCATTTCCTTCTCCTTCTTCACCAGCACTGGAGGGCCGTTGGTGGCGGCTGTTTGGGAAGAGGGGTAAGGAGAGGTCAATCCCCTCACGGTTCCCAAATCTCTCTCCTTGACAACAGCAGACCTTTACTTCTACGTCACCATTTCTGGTTGTCCTGGGTAAGGGTGGGGCTGGGATTTAGCTCGGTAGAGCGCTGCACTGCAGTCTCTGAGATCCTGAGTTCAATTCCCAGCACCACAAAAATGGGAGAAGGACCTGGCAATCCACTCCCAAGGCAATCGCAAAACAGCCACTGAAAACCCTATGAGGGTCGCTATGAGTCAGATACCGACTGGACAGCACCTGGGTAAGGGTGGCAGGACCAGGGCAAACCCCTCTTACTGAGCCTCTCCCTTGTACTCATGACCCAACACAGCTTCCGACTCTCACCCCACCTCTTCTGATTTCGTATTTACTTTCCCTTGAGGTAACCCAGATAGAGGCGGCTCAGAGGGGAGACATCAAGCCACAGAACCACAGAAGCCATGGGGGAGGCTTGACTGTGGGGACAGAAGAGAGGATGAGGAGGAGATGGGGAGAACAAAGCCTAGAACCACTCCATACTCCACAACACTGGACACTTCCAAGATAGGAAGATAGGCTGGAGCAGGAACAAGGGCGCCGAGCAGGGACGAGGCTTGGCGAGGGAGGGGAGGGAAAAGCGGGGAGTCAGAAACTACCAGCTGACCTGTGATGAAGGACCCTGCAGGCATCTGGCTGTAATTGGCGCCTGCGGCGGCCAGGGCCCCTACAGGTGCGGCGCTGAAGGCCGCCCCGTACCCCGGAGGTGTGGCATAGGGACCCGGGGGGAAGGCCTGGAACAGAGAGCAAGCCAAGGTTAAGTCAGTCCACAGTGGGAGAGGAAAGAAGCCGTACGGGAACATGAGCCGCACACCGGACTACTGAGGGGTGTGACAGGCGGGGAGACGCAGTCAAGGGTGAAGACTGGTCTAGCACACGGAATAGGAGTTGGATGGAAGCATCTTTTTGTGTGTGATGGAGGAGCACCCACAGGGAAAAACGAGGCAGGGGGAAAGAGGGTTACCGGTGTGGGGTGAGGCTCCGTGCCCTTGCTGGCCAGCCGGCTGAGGATGCTGCGCTCCGACATCTGAAGGCGGGCTGCGATGGGGGGTATTCGGGACAGCGTGGCTGGCAGGCGGGTCACGTCCGCCTTCATGTCGCTCAGCAACTCCTCCAGCTGGTTCAGAACTGGGGCCCGGGCCACAGAGAAAGAAGGGCAAGAGAAAGACAGGGAAAGAGAGAGATGGAGCCAGGAAAAGTGACAAGGAGTCGGATGGACAGGCACAGTCAGAAAGAGGGAGGACACACGTGAGAGAACCAGAGACCACGTAACAGAAGGGACAGGAAGGAGACAGAAAAAGAGTGACTCAGGGGAAAAGCCAAAGTGTCAGAAAGATACAGCAAGAACAGAGCCACAGAAGACAGATGGACAGAAAAAAGAACAAGGGAATATGGAGAAAAGGGAGGCAGGGGAGGACATTGGAAGACATGGGGCAGGGAGTTGTCAGAACATCCCATACTGGAAGAGCGAGGTTTGGGGGTTGGGGACAATGGGGAGGAAATAGTCAGGAGGCAGGGGAGGTGGTTGGTGATTTAAGGAATTAAGATTTAAAATGTAAGGGGAGAGGGAGGTTAGAGGGTCAGCATTATAGATTCAAGGAATCAGGACAAGGATCAAAGGGGCCAGGAGTCAGTCACTACACCAGGTAGGGTTAGGTGGTTAGAGGGCTCTGGGTTTAATGGATAATTATCAAGGTAAGAGAGTGTGGGAGGAAGGGATGAAGGCCAAAGGGAAGTTTCTGGGGTAGGGTCAGAGGGGTGGACGCCTCCCAGGGTGAATGATATGGGAGGGAATGTGGCCTGTCAGGTCAGAGCTAGGGACTTCTATGGTGAACACACAGGCCAAGACCTCAAATTGGGTGGATTAGCAGTGTGGCAGGGGCACTGTGTGGTCCCACTGCAGAAGGCTCACTGTGTGAGGGGACCAGCATCTGGAGTAGGCCCCCATATTGGGCACCCCCATGAACACCATGAGGCAAGGAGGTGGGCTGGCTTGGACAAGTGCTAGAGGCTAAAAACCAACACGGTGTCGGGTGGACCACAGGTGGGGTAATAGGTCAGAGGGGGGCGGTTCAGAGGGGAAAGGGGTTGCGGGGGTGGGAAGATTTTGAGGGTGCGGGGTGAAGACTTACGCAGCGTTGTGGGCCCTCCCCCGCGCGGGGCCGCCGCGGCCCTTACCCTTGTGCAGGACGGCGTTGGCCGGCTTGTTCCCCGCCAGCGACTCCTTGGAGAGGTGCTGGTGGCTCTCGGCCAGGCACTCGGCCTCGGCGAAGCGGGCGTGGAGGGCCATGGCGGGGTGCGCCGGCTCCTGTGACAGGTTCAGGTAGGCCGCCCGCCGCAGCTGCTCCTCAATCACCAGCGCCTGCTCCAGGAGCTGAGGGCAGAGGGAGAGGTGACCGTAAGCTGCCAGCCACAGGCACGCAAACGTGGCAGCCCAACGCTGCAACGAAGACCCCCCCCATCCTCGCCGCTGGCACAGGCACCCCAAGCTCCACACGGGGAGTCCAGTGTCAACGGCCCCTGAGACAAGGGGACACTTAGGTCTTGGCCTCAAGCATCACCTTAACCCTCAAGCTTCCTTTCCACGGGTTCCAATCAGGCCTGGCCCCACTTCTGAGCCAGGCCCTCGTCAGCTCCTTTCCTCCCTCAGCCCTACCTTGAACCTCCGGGCCAGAAACTTATTTTTCATCTCCAGAAAGTTCCCCTTATTGGCTTCGGTTTTAAATGGTTCATTGATAATGGCAAACTGAGCGTCATTCTGGATGTCCTGCCACCGGGCGTAGCCATGGCTGTCGAGGAAGGAAAGGGGTCATCAAGGAATTTAACTGCATGTGCTGTGAACACGTCTTCCTTTTAGCCGACTTTCCCCCAAGTGCAGCATGAGCTGCCTTTCCCTGGGTGCTCATGCGTCTTCCCCACAGCGCCCTCTCCTGGCCGAGAGAACCCTTTCTCTCTTTGCACTTGTACCAAAGGATACAGGACAATCCCAGCCAGGAGCCAATAGTCATGTCTCCGGTGCCAGATCTCGTTGAGCTTCCCTGAGGAGATAGCGGCCCGCTCCTCGTTCTGCCACAACGTGTGAAGCTCTGCAACGAGGAGAGCGCACAGGAGAGGCATCAGGGGTTTGCAACCGACAGGCAGGTACAGATGGGGAACCGAGCACCGGCAAAGTACTAAAGATCCTCAGGAGCAGTGGGTAAAGGCCAGGTTAGGCATGAGGAGTAGATTGAATTAGGAACAATCTTCACCTGAGGGTTGAGACTACAGGTAGCCTTACAGACAGCTGTGCAGCCAGGCAGCACACTGAAGGAAGATCTAAAACACGGATCACCACTGGCATGCATTATTTCGTTGGAAGGAATTTGGAATTAAAGGCAGCAGACAGCCTTAGGCAAGACGAGAAACCCCACGAGGATGGGCAGGTCTGGGGAGGAGCGGGGAGGAGCGGGAACCTCCCCCACCTGTGAAGCCTCCGTCAGCGATATTGAACATGAACCGTGGCTTCTCCACCTTCTCCTCGCGGCGCCCATTGGGCCGGGGTTCTGGAGGCCCGGGTCGAAGCTCCCGGTCACCTTTTCCATCTTCTGCTGGGGCAGACGGGGCAAAGCTCACACCTCAGGATCGCCTCCTCCCGGGTCTCAAGACTGCTACTACCTGTTCTGTACCGACCCTCCCAACAATACCCACCCAGGACCCAGGCATTTGGTCCCCCAGACTCCACCTCCCCTGACACCCTCAGCGCCCCAGGTGTCCGAGCCTTCTGCTCATTACCTCTCTTGCCCAAATCCCCTGTCTCCCCCTCCGGCCTCTCCCTGTGTTCCTGTCCATCCGACGGCTTCTCCTCGCCCCTCTCTCCTGGCGCTGGCTCTGTGGCTGTGGGACAGGAAGGGAGGATGTCACCCTCAGCCCCTGACCCCAGAAGAGGGAACTCACAGATTCTAATCCCCCCACCAGCCCCAAGGCCATGCTCCCACCTGACTTCTCTCGGTCCCCTCGGTGCCCAGGTTCAGGGTCCATCTCTCCAGGTGCCCCTGGCACTTCGTCTTCTAGTGGCATCTTCCTGGGCTCCAGCCGCTCCCCAGGTGACGGGGCTGGGCTGGGCGCATCAGCCTGGGGGACACGAGATTCCAAATGAGCCCGAGGGCTCCCAAGCACCTGGGTGCTGACACCCCTGCAGACCCCTCCACGCCCTTTCCCCAGAGGGAGCCAGGGGGCCACACACCTCCGTCTCCATCTTCTCCCCCATTTTGCTGTTCTTCTCTGGCTTCTCCTCTAGGGTTTCAGCCTCATCTTTCTCAAGAGGTGTCCTCATGCTATCTCCTTTCTCACTTGGAGTGGGAGTCGCTGTGGGGGAAGGCAGAGTGAGTGCTGTGGTTTGGATACAGTTGATGGACGTGTTCTCCAAGGGTTCACATGTTGAAAATTGAAGGCCTGCTATGAGGTACTAAGAGCACAGTCATTTAATCTGACTATAGGGCTGGGATTTAGCTCAGTTGGTAGAGCACTGCGCTGCAGTCGCTGAGGTCCCGAGTTCAATTCCCAGCACCGCAAAAATGGGAGAAGGACCTGGCAATCCACTCCCAAGGCAATCCCGAGACAGCCATTGAAAACCCTATGAGGGCGGCTATGAGTCGGATACCGACTCGATGGCACCTAACAACAACAACAATATAGCGTTTAGGGGCTGGGATTCAGCTCAGTTGGTAGAGCGCCACTCTGCAGTCTCTGAGGATCCAAGTTTGATTCCCAGCACCACAAGAATGGGAGAAGGACGTGGCAATCCACTCTCAAGGCAATCCTGAAACAATCAGCCATTGAAAACCCTGTAAGTGTCACTATGAGAGTCGGACATGATTCAACGGCACCTAACAACAACAACAATAATAGTGTTTAGAGGTGGGGCTTTGGGGAGATGATTAGGATTAGGCAAGGTCATCAGGGCATAGCCCCCAAGACTGAATCCTGGTGAATTTTAAGAAGAGCGAGAAAGACCAAAATATACATTTCACATTCCCTGTCTCTCTCCATGTGGTTTTTTTTTTTTTTTTTTTTGCAGTATTGGGGGTTGAACCCAGGGCCACGCGCCTGCATGCTCTGCAAGTGCTGGACCACTGAGCTGCACCCCCAGCCCATTTTTTTACATTTTGAGACAGGGTCTCGCTAAATTACACAGACTGCCTCTGGTCTCAGACTTGCGATCCTCTTGCCTCTGTCTCCCGAGCCGCTGGGATGACAGGCGTGCGCCATCACACCCGGCTCTTCATGTGTATCTTGCGCCACCTAAGGATGCTGCCAGCAAGGCCATCACTGGATGTGGCCCTTTGACCTTGGACCTCCAGAACCATGAGCCAAAATAAACCTGTTTGCTTTATAAAGATACCCATCCAAAAGCATCTCATGGCAGTCGCCCACATGGACTGAGACAATGAAGAAGGCAGAGGTCGTCTCGCCGTGATTTCTGACCCCATTTCTGTCTCTCCCGCCACCCTGACTCTCGATTACCAGGTTTAGAGGTGCAAGGACTGTTGGTGGTAGAAGCCTCTGGAGTGGTGGGAGATGTCTTGGTAGGAGAGGAGGCCCTGGAAGAGCGCTTGGAGTCGGCGCTCGGGTCGGGCATTAGCTCCGGCATGGACCAGCGCCCGTTGATGTGCTCGAACTCTTGCACCTGGGGAAGGGAGGTGGCAGGGACTGGGGTCGGCTCCAGGCACTGGTCACATAGGCAGCTCTAGAGCCCTCTGTCTCGCACCAGCCCGTGCCCAGAACTCGGGGATAGAAGGCAGGAGGAGGACGGAGCCTAAGGGTCTGGCCTGACTCTTGGGGTGAGGGGGGGATTGATACCTTCTTCTTGACGAGAGACATGACTCCAATGCGGGTCAACACCTGCTGGCGACTCAATCCCTCCCGAGGGACTCCGTCAGCGAAAGTCTCAGAGCCATCCGCCCCCGGCTCACATAGATGGCGCATGAACAAAGACACATAGGCCCTGAGAGGCAATGGGGAGGGAGGAGGATTAGGGAGCTCGGAAGGGAGTAAAGCTGGTGGGAGAGACACAGATTACTGAACCCCTGGACCTCAACTCCCCAGGTGCCTCCAGAACGTCTCCCCTGGGCCTCTCACTGCCGCCAGACCTCCAAATCCCAACTCCCCCAACAGCCTCTCCCCCCTCAGCTGCCTCCCCGCATCCTCTGAGTCTTGAGACTTTAACTCTTGGACCCCATCAGTCAGCTCTTCATCCTGTCCACCCGCTCCTCCTGCCACGTCACTGTGGCCAAGTACGTGTGAGGCCAGGCCAGCCCAGGTGAGGCTGTCCTCAAACGCCTCTCCCACAGGGAGGAGGCCTGGCCCCTGTACTCTAGGCCTGGCTGAGGAGAGGTGAAGTAGGCCAAGTCCACCCCTCAGGAAAGCAGGCTGGGACGTGCTGTGAGGCAGGGAGGTGGTGGTCAGTTGAGTAAGGTCACATCATGTGGCGGCCAAGAGAGAGAAGGTGACCCCCAAAGCTCTTACCCCTGCTTTCAGTTCAGCCCCCCCCCCACACTCACTTGAACTCCTTTTCGGTCTTGCCCCTCAGGTCCCGCACCAGCCACTGCGTGGTGAAGGCGTCCTGCGGGGGCATCCCCCAGCGCATCACCGCGTTGAGGAAAGCTTTCCGCTGGCGGGTGTTGAAGCCCAGCACCTGGGGGTGGGGCGAGGAGGAGGCAGGGGCGATGAGTGACAGGCGGTGTCAGGTCTAGGTCCTTTCTACCCTCAGTGACGGTGACCTCAATTTCCAATGCACCCCTGACCCCCCCACACACACACACGTTCTCTCCTTAGAGAATGCACGGGGGCCTGGGCTCAGGTCTTACCTCAATGTTGCCCCCAACTCGAGCCAGCAGCGGAGGCAGTGGCTTGTCCTTTTCGTTTCGGAGCTGCCTCTTTGACTGGCGACGACCTGAGGGTGGGGGTGATGTGAGTTAATGAGTCCACCACCTCCTCTAAGCCTCAGTCCTCCTCTGCAGCCCCTCCCCGTAAGATTTACAGGACACAGGAACAACCTGTATCATGTTTGTTGCTTAATTCTTAATTCTTTTTTTTTTTTTTCACAGTACTGGGATTAAACCCAGGGTCTTGCACACGCTGGGCAAGTGTTCCGTGACTGAGCTATAACCCCAGCAGTGCCCTGATTTATTTATTTTTTTTTTTTGAGGCAGAGTCTCGCCAAGCTGGCCTCACATCTATGATCCTCCTGCCTCAGTCTCTGAAGTGCTGGGAGAACAGGCATGAGCCACCACGCCCAGCCCAAAGCAGCATTTTTATTTGTACAAAAATAGTGGGCTTAGCTGGGAAACGAAACGGGCGAAGCTGAGGCAGAAAGTCAGGAAAGCACGCCACCTTCAGGTCGCTCGTCAAAATCTTCATCTTCCTCCTCAGACCCCACAGAGTACTCTGACTGGTTATCTGCAGTGGGTAGAGAGGGCTCAGCAGTCAGTGGTGACTCCCGGATAAGCCACGCTGGTGCCCTTTCTGCCTCGATTCCTCCCTGTGGAGACTTCACCTCCACCCTGGCCGTGGCCCGCCTGGGGAGGCTTTGTCCCTCCCTGCAGTCTGACTCGGGGCCACGTATCCTGCACCATCTGAGCTCGGTGCCACCTTCAGTCTCTGGGGACCTCCTGCTCTGCCACTCTGACTCCTGTTGAAGCTACTCTAAGCAATGACCCCTTGGGTGTCCACGGGACCCCTGCCAACCCCCAGTTAGTTAAATCCACTGCAAACCCACATGGCCACAGGGCAGTTCTTCCTGATCTGTGGTGACCACTTTCCCCTGTGGAACTCTTTCCCTCTAAGCAGCCCTGCCTCCAGGCTCTACTTAGCGCCTCTTCCCTCTCCATCTACCGCGTCTGGGGCCGCCCTCACCTTGGTCCTCCTGGGCGGCGTCGTTGTAGTTGACCTGCTTGCGGACTCGCTTGCCCTTGCCCAGGTTCCGGGCCAGGTCTTCCTGCTGCTGCTCGTAGTGATGCCTCAGGAGCTTCTCCCAGTAGTCGGGATCCACATTTTCTTCCTGCTTGATGATCTCTCGCTCGATCTCCTCAATCTGAAGGGCAGCAGAGGGAACGCTGGCAGCCTCCTTTCTCGCCAGTCCTCGGCCACGTCAAAATGCCTGCTCTCCTGCCTCAGCCAAATCCACTCCGTGTCCCTCTATCCTCTTCTCAGCTCTGCCTCAGGTTTCTGGACGTTGTACGTTTTCCCTGTCGTCTCTCACCTGCAATGTGCTTTTCCCTCTTTTCTTTTTTTGCAGTACTAGGGGTTGAACCCAGGGCCTCGTGCCTGCATGCTCTGCAAGTGCTGGATCACTGAGCTGCACCTCAGCCCATTTTTTTTACTTTTTGAGACAGGGTCTCGCTAAGTTACGCAAACTGCCTCTGGTCTCGAATTTGCGATCCTCCCGCCTCCGCCTCCTGAGCCGCTGGGATTACAGGCGTGCGCCATGTTTCCCTCTTTTCTGAGCCTCTACTTACCTCTGCTTTCCTCCCACACTGACTCTGGAGATGCCCTTCTGTGTTTACCACAACTACCTGTACCTAGCTGGGATTTAGCTCAGTGGGTAGAGCACTGCGCTGCAGTCTCTGAGGTCCCGAGTTTAATTCCCAGCACCCCAAAAATGGGAGAAGGACCTGGCAATCCACTCCCAAGGCAACCCTGAAACAGTCTGCCATTGAAAACCCTATGAGGGTCGCTATGAGTCAGACACTACTCGATGGCACCTAAAAACAACAACTTGTACCTAACTAAGTCTCTCTCCAAAATCCAGCCTCATCAATAAGACTATGGGCTGGGATTTAGCTCAGTGGGTAGAGCGCTGCACTGCGGTCTCTGAGGCCCCGAGTTCACCGCAAAAATGGGAAAAGGACCTGGCAATCCACTCCCAAGGCAATCCCGAAGCACTCAGCCATTGAAAACCCAATGAGGGTCGCTATGAGTCGGATACCGACTCAACTGCACCTAACAACAACAACAACAACAATAAGACTAAAGTTGTTTGAGGTCCATTATTGCCCCATGCTGGGGACTAGGATGAGAGAGAACACAAAAAGCAAGAGCACAGGGGGCGTCCTCACACTTTTAAGGTTCCTCAAAGGACACTGCCCTTTAGAGACAGCCTGCAACAGGCAAGGTGTGGTGCTAAAGCCTCTCACCTTGTCTTCTTCCCGCACAACGTACTGCGCCACCTTAAAGGAGCTGAGATACTCGTTCATGTTCTGTACGTCAGTGTCTTCGGTTGCGTCCTGGTTCCGGTCTAGCAGCCGAGCGATGGCTTCGTTGTCGTAGTGGATCACGCTGCTGTCTTCCTCCTTGTTCTCCCCTGGAAGAGGTGAGGAACGAAAGATGACCTGGGACTCTAACCGAATGCTCAAGCATAACTTTAGCAAGGGCGGAGCAAAGGCTCCGCTCTGCTTCCTCCTCGTGGGTCCCTGGGAGGAAGGCTCTTGCTCTGGGATCCCGCGGGGATGGGTCTTTGCTGTCTGCCTAGAGCCCAGCCCTCCTCCAAGGACCACTGGAGAAAAGGTTCTTCTTCCGTCTGAGGCTACAGAGGACAGTGTGTATTCATTGCCCTGGGGGCCGCCGAGGCGAAGCGCTGAGGCGAGCCGCGGCTGGCCTCAGGAAGCCGCGGAAAGGGCTCTCACCCTCGTTTTCATCCTTGAACAGCTCCTCGGTGCCAAACTTGAGGATGTCGTCCAGTTCCTGCTTGGACATGGAGCCGGCCTTGGAGCCCAGCCCGGGCCGCACCACCAGGTGGGTCAGCATCATCTTTCTCTTGGCCACCTGCGTGATTCGCTCCTCCACGGACGCGCGGGTCACGAAGCGATAAATCATCACTTTGTTGGCCTGGCCGATGCGATGGGCCCTGCTGAAGGCCTGTAGGGGAGCGACCACGTGAGGGGAAGAAGGATGGCTGGGAAGGGTCTGCTCCCTTCCCTGAGGAGTGTCATTCCTGACCCCGCCCCGGAGAAGGACACCCTCCGCCGTGAACCCAGATTATACCGCTGAAAGGTACAGGGGCTCCAGGGTAAGGGGTTCCTACCTGGATGTCATTATGTGGGTTCCAGTCAGAATCGAAGATGATGACGGTGTCAGCAGTGGCCAGATTGATGCCCAGGCCCCCGGCGCGGGTAGATAAAAGGAAGCAAAACTGCTGGGCTCCGGGAGCTAGGAGGTAAGAATTAGGAGGCTAGGGTTTTCCCTGGACTGGCAGTTCTGTCCGCCTGCTAGTAGATATTCCCTGACTACAAACCACCGTGACCCCCACTCGAAGCCTAGGTGTCCCACATCTCTTCACCTCCCCCGCCCCAATCACAGGGACCTGGCACAGGCTTCTCGGGCCCTCCATGCCCACGAGGGACCAAGGTATCTCCCTCTTACCATTGAACCGATCAATGGCCTCCTGCCTCAGGGCGCCAGTGATGCCGCCATCGATGCGCTCGTACTTGTAGCCTTCGTAGTCTAAGAAGTCCTCCAGCAAGTCTAACATTTTGGTCATCTAGAGTGAGGATAAAGGAAGGAGTCTCGACCTAACCCTTTGAACATTTGCTTGAACACAACTCCAATCCCTACCCTTCAACCCCAACTCTGTCTTACGTTCCCCAGGATATTCCCTCTCTCCATTCCCAGCTCCCCAATGTGCCACAGTCTTGCCATCCTCACGTGAGATCACTTCTCCTGAGACAGAGGTCTTACACCTCCGAGAGACCCTCTGAGAATCTACGTGAAATTGGCGTAGCTGTACTCAGGTTCATGGAGAGTGGAGATAAACATCACACCGGAGCTCTAAAGGGTCTGTGTCTCCCACCCCCACCCACTAAAAAAGCAGGGAAACGGGCCAGGCGCAGTGGCACACGCCTATAATCCCAGCGGCTCAGGAGGCGGAGGCAGGAGGATCGCAAGTTTGAGACCAGAGGCAGTCTGCATAATTTAGTGAGACCCTGTCTCAAAAAGTGAAAAAATGGGCTAGGGGTGCAGCTCAGTGGTCCAGCACTTGCAGAGCATGCAGGTACAAGGCCCTGGGTTCAAGCCCCAGTACCACAAAAAAAAAAAAAAAAAAGCTGGGAAACTGTACTAATCCCAGGAGCCTCTCTGGAGGCAGATGGCTCAGTCTCACCATGCCCCCACACAGTTCAAAAGGAGCCCCATTCCAACTTCCAACATCCTTAGGGACAGGGATCAGAGGCCACAAATGAAGCAGCATTTATTTATTTAGCAGTGCTGGGAATTGAAACCAGGGCCTCACGCATGCTACGCACGGCCTCTATCACTGAGCTACATTTCCAACCTCTTTTTTTTTTCCTTTTGGTTTTTTTGTTTGTTTGTTTGGTTGGTGTTTTTTTGTTTTTGTTTTGTTTTTTTTGGTACTAGGGGTTGAACACAGGGCCTTGTGCCTACATGCTTTGCAAGTGCTGGACCACTGAGCTGCACCCCCCAACCCTTCCCCTCCCCCCCCCTTTTTTTTTTACTTTTTGAGACAGGATCTCGCTAAATTACGCAGACTGCCTCTGGTCTCGAACTTGAGATCCTCCTGCTTCCGCCTCCCGAACTGGGATTACAGGTGTGCGCCACCACGCACGGCTCTTTTGGTTTGTTTTGAAACAGGGTCTCATTAAGCATAAACTCGTCTCAAACTTGAGATCCTCCTGCCTCACCCTCCAAAGTGCTGGGATTACAGGTGTGTGCCACTACGTCCAGCTGTGTCAGACACGGTTATAGGGAGAAACTTCCAATCACACCAGGGCAGCCACAGGAAAGCGATCAGGAACTCAAGTCTAGCTGGTGAGGAAAGGCAACACACAGAAGATCCAAAGAGAGGGCGAGGGGACACATCACCTGGGAGAAGATGAGCACCCTGTGTCCTTGCTCCTTCAGCTTCCGCAGCATCTTCTGAAGCAGCATGAGTTTTCCGGAGGATTTAATAAGTGCCCCACCCTCATAAGCCCCACTGGGGAGTTTGGGGGACTCCTGAAAAGGAGGGAGGAGGAAACAGAGAAGGGGGTCAGGATACATGCACCCTGAATCTTATTATGCCTTTGTTGTTGTTAGGTGCCACCGAGTCATGTCCAACTCATAGCGACCCTCATAGGGTTTTCAATGGCAGATTGCTTCAAGATTGCCTTGGGAGTGGGTTGCCATGTCCTTCTCCCATTTTTGCGGTGCTGGGAATAGAACTCGGGACCTCAGAGACTGCAGAGCAGCGCTCTACCAACTGAGCTAAATCCCAGCCCCCTTATTATGCCTAGAAAGCCCAAAGCCTGAGTGCGACTTCCACCCCTTCCCAACTCCTACTCATCCAGGGATCAGGTCCTTGGCCTTCCACTCCTGTGCTCAACACAGCCCCTCCCAGGTTTCCAAGGAATCAGTGCCCTGCTCTGCGTATCTACCATAGCAGCCACAGGAAAGAGGTATGGGTGGTTGCAGCACTTCTTAAGGTCCATCATGATGTTAAGCAGTGACACTTGGTTCCCACCGCCTCGTGAATTCAAGGCCTCGAAATTTCGAGTCAGGATGTACTTGTAGTATTTCCTAAAGGCCAGGGTAGGGGCGTGCAAAAGACGTAAGAAAGAAAACAATTACCATGCTGCATTTGGTCACCAGCTCTTGAAAAGCTGCCACAGAATCCCCAGCCCCAAGGTTAGGTAGCCTGACCCGTGTCTCACTTCTGCATGGGGCTCAGCTCCACTCGGACGATGAGCTCCGTCTTGGCTGGCATGTTCTTAAAGACGTCCGCCTTGAGCCTCCGCAGCATGTGTGGCCCCAGCAGATCATGCAGCTTCTTAATCTGGTCCTCTTTGGATATGTCAGCAAACTCCTCCAGGAAGCCTTCCAAGTTGCTAAGACGGAGAAGACGAGTAAATAGACAAGGTGTCGAGTTCTTCGGCCTTGACCTTAGGCTCCATTTTCCACCTCGGATTAACCTACTGGCAACTCAACCTTCTGCCTTTCCTTTCTGCAGGATACACTTAGCAGGCCACTTACTTAAACCTCTCTGGGGTGAGGAAGTTCAGCAGGTGGAAGAGCTCCTCCAGGTTATTTTGTAACGGCGTCCCTGTCAGCAACAACTTATGATCTATCTTGTAGCCATTGAGGACCCTGAAAAACTAGAAGATGGGGCAAAAACAAGCAGGAGAGAGGGCTTATCAGTGGCGAGCGGTCGACCTGTTCCTGCCCCCAGTTCCCATGTCTCTCAGACTCAGAGGCCCTGAATCCCTAGTCCTCTTCCTCTTCCGATGTGGACCTCTCCCGGGACATTCTAGGAACT
>VMDO01010122.1:9214-73418 GCA_007922755.1 Pedetes capensis
CTGTACATGAACCAGGAGGCAGTTGTTCGAATAGAACAAGGAAACACTGAGTGGTTTAAAGTTGAGAAAGGTGTGCGTCAGGGCTGTATACTTTCACCCTATCTCTTCAATTTATATGCTGAGCAAATAATCCGAGAAGCTGGACTTTATGAGGAAGAACGCGGCATCAAGATTGGAGGAAGACTCATTAACAACCTGCCTTATGCAGATGACACAACTCTGCTTGCTGAAAGTGAAGAGGATTTAAAACATTTACTGATGAAGATCAAAGATCATAGCCTTCAATATGGGTTATGACTAAACATCAGCAAAACAAAAATCCTTACGACTGGGTCAGCATGCAACTTCACAATAAATGGAGAAAAGATTGAGGTTGTCCAAGATTTTGCTTTGCTTGGCTCTATAATCAACACCCGTGGAAGCAGCAGTCAAGAAATTAAAAGACATATTGCTCTAGGAAAAGCTGTGGTAAAAGATCTCTTTAGAGTATTGAAAAGCAAAGATGTCACATTGAAGACGAAGGTGCGTCTGACTCATGCTATGGTATTTTCAGTGGCATCCTATGGTTGTGAAAGCTGGACATTGAACAAGAGAGACAGAAAAAGAATTGATGCTTTTGAATTGTGGTGCTGGAGACGTCTACTGAATATACCATGGACTGCCAAAAGAACCAACAGATCTGTCCTAGAAGAAGTGCAACCAGAGTGCTCCTTGGAAGCAAGAATGTCCAGACTGTGTCTTACATATTTCGGAAATGTAGTCAGGAGAGAACAATCCCTGGAGAAGGACATCATGTTCGGGAGAGTGGCAGGTCAACGCAAAAGAGGAAAACCCTCCACCAGATGGATTGACACACTGTCTGCAACAATGGGCTTAAACATAAACAAGATCGTTTGCCTGGCACAGAATCGGCAAGTGTTTCGACCTGCTGTACATAGGGTCGCTATGAGTTGGACTTGACTCGACGGCACCTAACAACGACAACAACAATATACCAATAACAAAAGGTGAATATAAATCACATTTGACTTCTGCAATTACAAGAGGTGCTCAAAGTGGTTACCATAGCAGAAGCAGGACTTGTTGCTTTGTGATGTCTCATGGATCTTCTCTTGTGCACATCACACACAGTACTATACATCTCAAACTTATCACGAATGGATGCGTTAGACATGTTGGAGTTTCTGTTGCATACTCACTCCTCCATTGTCATCATAGTTCCACAATGTTGTCGAATTTCAAATATTACTTCAAAATGGCCTTGTGTGCCTCAAATACAACTGTGTTTCCTCCATTTTCTTTGTCTATTCTGCTTAGCACATGGTGGTGCAAGCATTCTTTTCATTAATGTCATATTTTAAGAAAATGCCATACTACACATTGCTACCATAATTCAATTCCGCTTTGAAAAGTAATACATAGATAAGATCTCTTAAAGTGTCTGTACATTTTTGGTATTCCTAGTAGATACACAATTGGATTTTGTATATTGATCCTATGTCCCATAGCATGGTTGAAGTTCTAATGATTTTAGTGGATTCTTTAGGATTTTCTGTAGTGTACACGATCATCTCATCTGTGAATAGAGACAGTTTAGTTCTTTTCCAATCTGGGAGCCTTTTGTCTCTTTTTCTTTTCTTTTTACACTGGCTAGAAGCTTCAGCACAATGTTGAATAGAAGGGCTAGAAGCAGATACCCTTATCTTTTTATTTGAACTTTGAGAAAATCATCCAATCTTTTGTCATTAAGAATGATGTTAGCTGTGGGATTTTGTAGGCAACTCTCATCAGTTTGAAGAAATTCCTTTCCAGCCCTAGTTTGCTCAAAGTTTTTATCAGGAACGGGTATTGTGTTTTTCCAAGTGTCTTTTCTGTGTTTATTGATATTATCATATGTTTTTCTTTTTAATTTTGTTAATATAATGAATTATATTGGCTGATTTTCAAATACTAACCGAAACTTGCATTCTTGGGACAAACCCCATTTAGTCATGTTGTATTATTCTTTCTACATATTGTCAGATTCAATTCCTATAATTTTGTTTTGCATTTTTGCATCTGTATTCCTGGAGGATATTGATCTGTACTTTTCTTGGGGGCCTCACACATACTTTGCAAGGGCTATGCCACTGGGTTGCACCCCCAGCCCATTTTTTAATTGTTCATCTTTTAAGTCAGAGTCTTGCTAATTTACGCAGGCTGCCTCTGGCCTTAATTCATGATCCTCCTGCCCCTGCTTCCCGAGTCACTGGGATTAAAGTGGTCCATCCTCTTCTATATTTGAAAGACCTTGTCTGTTCAAGGGAAGGTTAGCTGCCAGTCCTATGGAGAAGCACACATGTCAGGGAATTGCCAGAAGGACTATCTTTAGCATTTCTCATAGTGCATATCTTCTTGTACTAAATTTTTCTAGCTTTTGAATGTCTTAAAAAGTCTTCACTTCGCCTTCATTTTTGAAAGATATTTTTACTGGTTGTAGAATTCTGGGTCAATTTTTTTTCTCTTAGTACTTTAAATTGTCTCTCCAATGTCTTTTTTTTACTTACATTCTTTCTGAGAAGAAATCTGGAATCCTTATTTTTGCTCAGCAATTTGGTTATGGTATTCCTTGGTATGCTTTGTACTCGGTGATTATTGAGCCTCTGGGATCCATGGATTGATAGTTCTCATCAAATTTGGAAATGTTTAAGCTATTGTTTTTTCAGATGATCTTTCTGTCATTTCCTTCCACTAAGGACTCTCCACACATATTTGGTTACTTGAAATTGTCCCATAGCTCGCTAATGTTCCTTTCCGTAACTTGTTTTTAAATTTTGTTTTGGATAGTTTCTGTGACTGTGTCATCAACTCATTAATCCTTTCTTTTGCAAGGACTTTATGAAGAACAACACAGCATCATGATTGGAAGACTCATTAACAGCCTGCATTATGCAAATGACACAACTCTACTTGCTGAAAGTGAAGAGGATTTGAAACATTTACTGACGCAGATCAAACAACACAGCTTTCAGTATGGATTTCACCCAACATTAACAAAACAAAAATCTTTACAACTGAGTCAGCAAGCAACTTCAGAACAAATGGAGAAAACACCGAGGTTGTCGAAAATATTGCTCTATTAGGTTCTACAATCAACAGCCACGGAAGCAGCAGTCAAGAAATAAAGAGACACATTGCATTGGGAAGAGCTGTTGCAAAAGACCTCTTAAAGTGTTGGAAAGTAAAGATGTCACATTGAAGATGAAGATGGACCTGACTCATGCCATGGTATTTTCAGTTGCATCAGATGCTTGTGAAAACTGGACATTGTATAAGGGAGACAGCAGAATTGATCTTGCTGGAGATGAACATTGAATATACCATGGACTCTAAAAAGAACCAACAGATGTGTCCTGGAAGAAGTGCTACCAGAGTGTTCCTTGGAAGCAAGGATGTCTAGACTGTGTCATACATATTTTTCACATGTTGTCAGGAGGGACCAATCCCTGGAGAAGGACATCATGTTTGGAAGAGTAAATGAAAAAAAGGAAGACCCTCAACTAGATGAATTGAGACAGTGTCTATGTGCATGGCACAGTGTTGGAGAATGTTTCATTCTGTTGTACATAGGGCCACTGTGAGTTGGACCTAACTCAATGGCACATAACAACAACAGCAATCTGCCATTAATTCTATCCAGTGTATCTTTCATCCCACAGACAATATTTTTTATTAATAGAAATTCCATTTGGGTCTTTTCTCTAGCTTCCATGTCTCGTTGATTTTTTCTGAGATTTTGTGTCATGGATTGGTATGGGGAGTGGCCTCATTAGCACAAGATGATGGCACATCAGCTCCCCACTTGTGCCTTGCCTTCTCTGACACCACCCTTGTGCGAAAGTAGAATATCCATACAGGATTAAAGTCCAGTATCCACATTTGGCTCCAATTGAGGGCCCACAGTTATTTCTGCAATGTTTAGCTGATGTGGAGTGCCTATTGAGTAAACATTTCCTGTCTTGCGAAGCTTCCCATTTCCTACTCCTTTGGTTAGATGGAATTGACTCTCCTTAGAATTTTTGTTGTCAATGTCTATTGGCATTCTTAGGTTTCCAGCTTCTCCAACATCCAGTTCTAGATATGTATAGTGAAAAGAAAATCCATGGACCACAACTGTGTGTTGCTCCTTGAGTCCTGAGGTTTGTAGTTGGTCTGTCTTCATCTGTCCACCTTTCAGAGTCTTCCTATGCTTGTTTTATATGTACTACTTGAAGGTTTAGCTATACCTGACAGAAGGAATACAGAAACAATATCAAAAAGGCTCAAGGCCTCCAACTCTAGTCAAGAAGTAATGAATATGCAGGTGTGGAGCTGCAAAGTTTATGCTCAAATTCCATGAAACTAGGACTTTAAAAATAGTACTAAACATTAGGCTCCTTAGTAGCTTTGGGAGACAGGAGAGGCTGGAGGTAAGGGAGAGACTTTGGCAGTACTCTCAACTATAAGGTTATAAAGGCATAAACAATGTAGGTGAAAGTATTACGAACTGGGAGGAGAGAATGGATGTGAAAAATACTTGAATGGGGAATATTGTTTGGGGAAAAAAGTTGAAAAGTAAATTTGAAGTGACATGTTAGAGAATCTTGACTGTCTCACTTAAGGAGGTTTGACTTTAGGGAACTCACTAAGATCCTCCTTAGCTTTATTTACATCACATGACTAATGCCCTTTCATGGCTTATATTAGTCACCTCAGACTGTCGCCACTAAACACCACAGCCTGGTGGGTCAAACAACAGTCTAATTTCTCACAGTTCTGGAGGCTGGATGGCTAAGATCATGTTGTCAGCATGGTCCCTTTCAAGCTCTTGTCCTAGCTTGTGGACTGCTTTCCCTCTGGGTACGCCTATGGCTGTTCCCCTGTGTGTACATGGAGAGAGAACTCTCTGGTGTCTCTTTGTCTTTGTATAATAGCATTGATCCTATCACTTCATTTAACCTTATTTCCTCCTTAACTACCTTTTCTCCAATATAGTTACATTTAAGATTAGGACTTCAAAACATGAATTTTTCAGGGAGACAAACATCCAGTCTGTAACAGGGTGATTTCTAGAATACTAGTAAAACTACTGCGAAAATGCCTTTGTGGGCAAAAAATTATGTTCATGGTAGATAACTATAGCTTCCGTTAACATGGAGCATAGTTATGCAGAAATCTTTACTAGATATTGAGAGGTATGCTAAATAAAAATAATATGTATAGAGATTGTATACATGTATTGAAACATCACACTGCACCCTATAAATATGTATTCTTAAAATCATAATTTAGAAAATAATCTGTGTTGAAATATAAGGATTAGTTGAGGATAACTATCATCTTTTGGGCTCTGAAACAGTAAATATAATAGAATATGAGCCAGATATGGTGGCACACTCCTGTAATCTCAGTACTTGGGAGACTGAGGCAGGAAGGTTATAAGTTCACATCTAGCCTGAGCTACATAGCAAGATGCTGTCTCAAAAAAAAATCAGACAAACAAAAAGATGACAACAACAACAACAACAAAATTTTTAATGCCAGGTGCCATGGTGCATGCCTATAATCTCAGCTATTAGGAAGGCTAAGGCAGGATAATCAAGAGCTCAAGGCCAGAGGCAGCATTTGTTACTTAGAGAGATCATGTCTCAAAATAAAAAAATAGGAAAGGGACTGAGGGTAGTGAGGTAGTATGTGTGAGGTCCTGGTTTAACTCCCTAGTACTGCATACTAGAACCTATTGGTTGCCTTCTTTACTCGGATTTTGTGGGTATTTTTTTTTTTCAGATAAAAGCTTGGTGTTTTGTCTGTAATACAGTCATTGACATGTTCATGAGTGCAGAAATCATGTGAATTATCTTTAAAATAAAACTCTGCTCTGATGTGGCTAATGATGCTGGAAGCAAATTTATCGGAAGTGGACATTATTTGATGACTGACCTCCTTGATGTATTAAATGGCTAAATGGCTCTTACTTTACATTGAGGCATCTTGAACTCTGACTTGAGCTATTATTCTATAATATCAGCTTCACTGAGGATTAGCTTAATTATGAGACAGTGGAGGCTAATGCTACATTGTTGGTAGCTGATGAAATCTTGTAGAAAAATGATTGATGTGCACATGGTTCTCACATATAGCCCTTAGCCTTTCATTCCTCTCAGCCACCTCTGTTTGCCCCTGGCCTTTTCATAGGGCTACTTCCCTGACTTTCTCCCAGATTCTGCCCTATTTGGACTCAACAAAGTGCTCAAAATGTCCATGCTTGGTATTTCTGAGATTATATATACCAAACAAAAATTGGTTCCTCTTGAGGGCCCTTGGTCAGTAACTTTAAAGTCATTTCCACTTGTTCTGTTCATTAAATTGTGTCCTGTTAATTTCTTGCCCTGAGAGCAAGTTAAACCTGAGTTTTTTGCTTACCTCAGACCTCAGTGCCAAGGACAATATCGAGTGCTGACTCCTCAGCTCACAGACGAAGGGCTGCGAATCAAGCTGCAGGCTCTGAGCCAGGTAGGTGCTTCCTACATTATTTTCACAGGTACTCTCTGAGGCCTTGTCTGCAGCTGTACCACTGTGGCATCTGATCCCATCAGATCTCAGAAGCTAAGTAGGGTCGAGCCTCGTTAGTCCTTAGATGGGAGACCGCCTGGGAACACCAGGTGCTGTAGGGTTGGGAGAAGCACCTGGCAACCCACTCTCAAAACAATCAGCCATTGAAAACCCTATGAATAGCAGAGAAGCACTAACAATACTGTTTCATCTGTTGCAAAGAGGGTTGCTGTGAGTCGGACACCAATTCACAGCACACAACAACAACTCTGAGGCCTTGAGAAGGGTACAGCCTGAAACAAAAAAGGAGTAGAAAGGTAAGGCAGCTCCCACTGCTGAGAGGATGGAGACAAAATTAGAAGTGTGATCAGCAGATCCATGAAGAATGGCTACGGGGCTTTGGTTATTTACTGTTGTTGTCGCCTCTGGCTGTCTTCCTGTGCTAATGGCAGATCCTATAAGACTGTTTGTGGAATGGTTGAGAACCTAATAGCAAAGACTTACCTCTTGAGAGCTCTGGTCTTGTCTCTGCTATTGATTTGCTTAATAGCCTTTGGCTTTATCATTCTGCTTCCTTCCTCTTCAACTCATAACAACCCAGTACACACCAGAACTTCAGAGAGCTCTGAGGAAGTATGTTCTGCTAGCTGGAACATTCGTTCCTGGGGCTACACTGCCACCATCTGCTATGCATGTGGCCCACACTCAAAATAAGTCACCTGCATAGATCTCTAGGCCTCAGTGTCTCTCCCTAAGTAATAGATGTACACCACAAAGGGACCGTTTGACCAAAGGGACTCCTATTAGTATAGGATGTGTTTGAAATTTCACATGTGTAGTAGTGATCTTGAAGTTAAATGAGCCAGTGCCCATCATAATTAGTCTGTCAAAAAATCCTCCATAATTGTTTTGGGCACTTCGTTTCATTTAAGTGGAATAAGGTATCTGGGGGGCTGGGATTTAGCTCAGTTGGTAGAGCGCTATGCTGCAGTCTCTGATGTCCTGAGTTCAATTTCCAGCACCACAAAAATGGGAGAAGGACCTGGCCATCCACTCCCAAGGAAATCCCGAAAGAGTCAGCCACTGAAAACCCTCTGAGGGTCACTATGAGTCAGATACCAACTTGATGACACCTAACAACAACAACAAGGTATCTGGAGACTCTCTAGGCTTTGTATCACCAGAGCACATCTTTATTATATGCAGGTCAGTTCGTGTTACATGGTAATGAATCAGAAAAATTAGGAACACTGCTCCCACATAAAGGAAAAAGTGAAAAAATAGGAGCATTCTTGAAAACACTCAGCTCCAACAAGAGGAAAACTAACATCTCTTTCAGCATTTATTATATGCCTTGCACTCAACACACATTATTTCACTCAATCCTCTTGCCAACTCTGAGAGGTAGGGGCTGCTGTTTTCCCCATTTTACAAAAAAAGGAAACTGAGGCATGATGTTGGTTAAATAATGTGCCCCAAATCACACTTCTAGTAAGTGTCCAATCAGGGACTCAGACAGCTGGAAGACTCCCAGGCTATTACACCACACAACTTCCAGAAAATCTCCTCTCCCTTTATCAATGGTTACAGTCTTCTGCAAATGTCCTTGCTGCTTAAGGAAGCCATTCTGAAATTTGAGCCTTACTCCTACCTCTCTTGTTATGAAGCCAAGGCCATGACAAGCTCAGAGCATCTGGGGAAATCTCCCAAGTCAGGGCCAATGGAGAATTTCTCCAGCCATAACAAAGGGCCTGGCTTAGCCTGTGTGACTGCCAGAGGGTGACTGGGTAGGGTGCAGAGAGGTAAAGAGACACTGAGCCAGGTGCTGAGCGACCAGGCCACCAAGCACCAAGGGGCCCCGTGAGAGGCAGAGATTCTAGGGTGTGTCTGGTGGCCAAGATGCCACAGCCCCAAAGACAGAGGCAGACAGATGAGTGGGCGAAGCATAACCCTGTGCAGAGCTCTCTAGTACCAACATGGGCGGGTCTAGAGGGCACAGAGTGAAAACAAGGAGAAGAGGAGGGAGACAGAGACAAAAGAGACATAAGCTGAGAGACCCAGGGAAATTATGTCCAGGTAATACTTTTGCAGGCCAGCGAGGGCAGTGTGGATGTCACAGAGCTTATCAGCAGTGTCAGAAATGCCACAACTCCTTCCCCATAGTGACACATGACACTAGAGAGTTTGGAGATGGCTCTCACCCCTTGAATAGACTCTTCTGATTCCCTTCCATCATCTCTAGCCAGTAAGCCTGCACAGCAGAGACCATGAGCTTGCAAATTGCAGATGCTTAGATAAAACATGACATTTTGTCTCACCACAAAATTCTTAGCTGAGCTCATGCTAACCCAACTATCTAATTTTGCCACCTTCCAAAATAGCACCCTGCGACACCTGATATGGAAGCCTCTACACACACACACTTGTGTGTGTGCACACGTGTATGTCTGTGCACATGTACATGTGTGTCAGGGTAGGAGACAAGAAGAAGGGGAAGAAGGGGAAGAGATGCACATGCGCATATCCGAGGCTCCCCGCTTTATAATAATCTCCCTTCATTGTTTGCTCCAAGCCCTCCAGCAGGAGTAGAGCAGAGGAACGTGCAATTTCCTGCCCACTGTTTTCCTTCTCTGCATTTTAGCAAGCCAGCAGGTATTCCTGGAGATGACATTAGCAGAACATAGGATGTTGCCAAAGAAGGAAACAGGCACTGTGGCGGCTAGTGCTAGCATAATAAAGCAAGCCTGCAGATATGTCCCCACCCCTCAAAGAGCTGGAGGAACAGAGCCTGCCCTTCTCCCAAAGCTGCCTTCCACTTGGACCTTTTCTGGACCGCTTGGCAGCTTTGCAGGACGGATATCTCACACAAGCTGTCAAGTGACATACAGTTTTCCAAGTAATACTTCTTTTTTCCTGGGTACCAGGGGGCTGAACTCATGGTTTTGCACATACTTTGCAAGTGCTCTACCTCTGGGCTGGACCCTAGCCTACTTTTAAATTTTTATTTTGAGGCAGGGTCTCATTAAATGACCGAGGCTGCCTTTGGTCTCGAATCTGCTATCCTTCTGCCTCTAACTCTTAATTTGCTGGGATGACAGGCGTGCACCACTGCACCTGGCTATTTTTTTTTTATTTTAAAACACATTTGCAATCATCACTTGACAATTGCATTACAAGTGGAGGATTTTGCTTTCCTCGGTTTGGGAGGGAGACCTTAAAGTCCCCTCCTACCTGGGCCCCACTACCCAGCCTGCCTTTAACCCTCCAAAATAGCAGAAAATTTACCCCAGTGCAGGATTTTCTTGGAGATCAGGTTCAGTGCTCTTTTGTAATCAATGTTGAGAAAACTTCTTGAGCCCATTTGAAGTTAGGAATTGTACTTTGCCAACTCATAAATGAACATCCTGCCCCTAAATTTCAAAAACCCAGAACTCAGTAAGGTTCTGTCCTTGTCCAAATGTATTCTCCTGTTCTCTCTAAAAAAGGTGCCTGGGACTCAGGGGGCATTTTTGGCCTCTGCTCCTCCCCTGCAATTATCTTTAATAATAATAACACTCAGATGGAAACATAATGGTTTGGATTGGAACACTGGAGTGGGTGTTTAATTGGCCCAGCCATTCTCAAAATCTGAGATAAAAATAAGACTGCTTAAGAAGGCCCTTTCCAGCTGGGCCCTTGGAGAAGAAGTTAGTGTGCCACCAACTCCTGAGCAGCATTATGTACTTATCTGCCAATCCTTAAATCAGTCCATTCTGCATCCTGGCAATCAGGCCGTTTAGCTTCCTGGATTGATGCAGTTCGTGGAGGGCTATTCTTTTAGGCTAAGTCTATTTTTGTGGTGGTCTGGCAGCTCTGAAATGTTTTTCTTTTTCAAAAGCTCTGGCTCAGTTTTGTTTTCCTTTGGCATACGTGTGGCCTTAGTATAATTTTTACGCATAGCAAGGAGACTTTAGAACAATGGATTCTCAAAGTGTGGATTTTTAAAGAGGGACTGAAGGAGGCCGGAGCCTCCCAACGGGTTTTCTTCGTTCTCCTGACTCCATGTCTCTGTGCGACTGGTTTCCTTCATAGACTGCATCCCAAACAGCACAGCCACAGCCTGAATGCTGAAACAGATAGGAGAATCCAGCTGTCTTCTATTTGCCAGACATTAGATTTGCACAAATGTGACAGTGTGACTTTTCACTGAATGTGCTTCTGTTTTGGAAAATATAGTCTTGTTCATAAAAATATTTTGTGGATCATAAGTACCATTGTACATGGGCTTGTGCTATTGCCCGTGTTGGTAAAGGAAGTAATAAAGATTTCATCTGGGTCCTGGGGCTCATGTCTCTAATCACAGGGACTTGGGAGGTGGAGGCAGCAGGATCCCAACTTTGAGGCCAGAGGTAGCTTGTGTAACTTAGCAAAACCCTATCTCAAGGTAAGAAATAAAAAGGAGGATTAGGGGTGGAGCTCAGTGGTGGAGTGCTTGCAAAATAGCCACACACAGAAGGCCCTGGGTTCAACCTCCAGTACTGCAAAAGAAAGAGAAAGAAGAAAGAAAGAAAGAAAGAAAGAAAGAAAGAAAGAAAGAAAGAAAGGAAGGAAGGAAGGAAGGAAAAAAGAAAGAAGAAAGAAAGGAAGAGAGAGAGAGAGAGAAAGAGAGAAAGAAAGAAAGGGAGGGAAGGAAAATAAAGGAAGGAAGGAAGGAAGAATGGAAAGAAGAAAGGAAGGATTTTAATAGCTTTGTTTTAATTTTTAATATCATATATAATAATAGATACCACCCACAAAAACTCTTCGAAGGGTGTTTATTTATTTATCTATTATCTAGAGCCTGGTCTTGCTATGTTGTCCAGGCTAGCCTTAAACCCCTGGACTCAAGTGATTCTCTTGCCTCTGCCTCTTAAGTAGCTAGAATTAACAGGGGCATGCATTTTTCAGCCCAGTGGCTACAAGCTCAGGTTTCAGAGTCAGACAGATTCAGATCAAAATCCTATCTTTGCAATTTATTAGCTAAGTGACTTTGAACATGTTACTTAATCTCTCTGAGACTAGTTATTTCTTTATCCATAAAATCAGGATGTCACCTTGAAAGAGGTCTATAAGAAGTGAAAGAATGTGACATATGCAAAGTGCCTAGCATGCATATATTGAGCACTCAGCACATAGTTGCTATCGTCACTATTCTTTCATATAGTATTTCAGATTGTCCAAGATTTTGTTTTACTTGGCTCTACAATCAACATCCATGGAAGCAGCAGTCAAGAAACAAAAAGACACATTGCACTGGGAAAAGCTGTGGCAAAAGACCTCTTTAAAGTGTTGAAAAGCAAAGACGTCACATTAGAGATGAAAGTTTGCCTGACTCACATATTTTCAGTGGCATCATATGGTTGTGAAAACTGCACACTGAGTAAGGGAGACAGGAGCAGAATTGATGCTTTTGAATTATGGTGTGGGAGACAACTACTGAATATACCATAGACTGCCAAAAGAACCAACAGATCTGTCCTAGAAGAAGTGCAACCAGAGTGCTCCTTGGAAGCAAGAATGGCCAGACTGCATCTTACATATTTCGGACATGTAGTCAGGAGAGATCAATCCCTGGAGAAGGACATCATGTTTGGGAGTGGCAGATCAATGAAAAAAAGGGAAACCCTCCACTAGATGGATTCACATAGGAACTGCAACAATTGGCTTAAACATACACAAGATCATATTCATAGCATAGAATCAGGGAGTGTTTCATTTTGTTGTATATAAGATCACTATGAGTCAGACCCAACTTCATGGCACCTAACAACAATGACATAGTATCTTAAGAGAGGACTGCAGTCTATGGAGATGCATAAATACTCTGTGACCACCTAGCCACTTGTGGTCACCCAGAGCTTTGCCTCTAGGCTCTTCTTACCAACTACCACTCCTGACATGTATTCACACTTATGTATTTGCACATGAACATAGACACTCACAAATTCACTGGATAAATATTTACTAAGCAACTACCATGGACCACACACTACTGGAATTGAGGCCTAAACCGTGGCCTGAGTCAGTTGTGAAAGACTAGATAGGTCAGCCATGATAGAGGGACTCCAAGTGACATAGCATGCAGATTAAAGGATCTTCACCTCTCAGAGAGAAGCGGATCTTTCTATTTCTCTATAGGATTACAAGCCACTGGGGGCAGAAGAGCTTTACAAGAAAAACAGTCTCTGGATATACAAGTTTGTTTCAGACATTCTTGTCTACGGATAGGAATCACTTCCAAGTTCCCCATGCCCTTTCCTTAAAGAACATATATACATAGGCCAATTCAAAAATGAACAAAGGACTTGAATAGACATGTCTCCAAAAGATATACAAATATCTAATAAGCACAAGAAAAGATGCTCAACATCATCAACACTTAACTGGTGACATGCACTAACCAAAATAGAACCAGTGACATCAGGTCACCTAGACCCATATCCTTTCTGAGGAGCTACAGGTATTTCTTTTTGTTGCAAGTGATATTATGTTTTAGTTTAAACTATTCTTAAAATATTTTGTCTGCTTTGGTTCCAATATATATTTTTTAACATTTTATAAACAAAATAAAAACTCTTGTACTATACTTTATTCAATTGACAGTAATTTAAAAAATCTTTGGTATGTAAAATGAAAGTCACTTCTTGATATTTTTAACTGAAACTTTATTCAATTATGGGACAAAATAAAAGACAGAACATAAAGCCACTTGCAACAAAAACCCATGTACATCCTCAAAAAAGATATAGGTTTTAGTGACCCAATATCACTGGGTATATTCTGGTTTAGATATGTCACCAATTAAGTGTTAGCCATTGTTGTTGTTGTTGTTGTTAGATGCCGTTGAATCATATCCAATTCACAGTGACCCTTATAAGATTTTCAATGGCTGATTGCTTCGGGATTGCCTTGGGAGTGGATTGCCACATCTTTCTCCCATTTTTGCAGTGCTGGGATAGAACCCGGGACCTCAGAGACTGCAGAACAGCACTCTAACCAACTGAGCTAAATCCCAGACGTGGTTATCCATTAGGGAAATGCAAATCAAAGCCACAATTAGACACAACTATATACCCAGTAGGATGGCTATAATCAAATACATCAAAAATAGCAAGTGTTAATGAGAATTTGGAGAAATTGGAGTCTCTGTGCATTGCTGGTGGAAGCATAAAATGATGTAGCCATTGTGTAAAAAGGTTTGGTGATTTCTCAAATGGATAGAGAACTATTTTATGACCTAGAGTTCCTCTCTTGTGTGTATACATCCAAAATCAGGGAGGTGAACAGATATTTGCTTACCAACATTCATAGCAATGTTATTCACAATGACCAAAAGGTGAAACAACTCAGTGCCCACCAACAAATGAATGCACCGACAAAATGTGCTATGACCATACAACACAATACTATTCAGCCACAAAAGAGAATGGAATTTTGACATATGTTATGACATGGATGGACCTTGAAAACAATATGCAAAGGGGAAGAAGCCAGATATCAAAGGACAAATATCATGTGATTCCACATATGAGATACATTGTTGTTGTTAGGTGCCATAGAGTTGGTATCTGACTCATAGCGACCCTCTGTACAACAGGGGAAACACTATTGTCAGTGCTTCTCTGCTGTTCATAGGGTTTTCAATGGTGGATTGATTTTTGGGAGTGGGTTGCCAGGTCCATCTCCCAAATAAGATACATAGAGAAAATAAAATAGAGGTTACTGGGGACTCCCTCACTTGCCTGTCAGCTTGTCGTGCTATGGAAGCATACGTGTTGCTGTGATGCTAAAAGCTATGCCACTGGTATTTCAGATACCAGCAGAGCCACCCATGTTGGACAGGTTTCAGCTGAGCTCCCAGACTAAAATAGACTAGAGAGAAGGACCTGGCAGCCCACTCCCAAAACAATTAGCCATTGAAATTCTATGAAGAACAGAGAAGCACTGTCAAATATAGTACCAGAAAGTGATGACCCTTTCCCCAGGGTGGAAGGCATTCAAGAAATGACTGGGGAAGAGTTGCCTCCTCAAATAGAGGCAACTTTAGTGATGGGAATGGAGTCAAGCCCCTGAGGTGACCAGCTATTGATGTAGCACAACTCAAAATTAGAAAAAAAAACCACAGTATCTGCAACAATGGGCTCAAACATAAGTAGAGGTGCCTAACATAGTATCAGGTAGTCATTCCTTCTGTTGTATATAGGGTTGCTATGAGTAGGACCCAACTGGATGGCACCTAACAACAACAAAACCAACTAGGGATAGGAGGTGGAAATTGCGAGTCATTTAGCGGGTATGGGGATGATGAAAAAGGTTCATAGAGATCATGATGATGACTATACAACATAGTGAATGCCTTTAGCTGGGTGTGGTAGGTCACACCTTTACAGAGCCTCAGGAAGCAGAGGAAGGAGGATCACAGGTTGGAGGACAGAGGCATCCTGTGTAGCTTAGTGAGACTCAATAAAAAATATAAAATGGACTGGGGGTTTGCAGTCCAGTGGTAGAGCCCTTGCAAAGAATGTATGAGGCCCTGGGTTCAAGTCCCAAGTACCAAAAAGAAGAAAGAAGAAAAATGTAGTGAATACATTTAATGCCATTAAAATCTAGATTTGTGAATGGTTAGAATGATAAATATTGCTATATATATTTTACCACAATTAGAAACAAAATAGTAGACAGAGAGTATGACTTGAGAGTATGAGCACAGGCTTTGGAGGCAGACAGACCTGCCTTTGAAACAGCTCTGGCATTTAAAAAATCCTAGACTGCCCCCTTGGTAAACCTGGGAGAATAACTGTAATTTACCTCCTAGGGTGGTTGTGGGGATTAAAGGGACAATGCAGGTGCCTGGCATGCAGTTGCACTCAATTGCTGCTATCTGGCATTACCTGCCCACAGCCCCCAGAGGGGTCTTCTCAAAATGGGAATCCGATATGTCCTCCCCACTCCCAGCTCCTCCTGTTTAGTTTCTCCCATGGCTTTTCTTTGGTCTCAGCATTAGTGGGGGGATTCAGATCCGGGTCCAGCATTAATGGAGTGTCAGGTAAGGGACCTCGGAAGCCACAGGTCTGGAAAGGTGGCAGCAACCCTCAAACTTTGGTCACATTTATAAAAGAATTTAGAAAGAGATTCAGAAGGGAACTTAGAGGGTGATTTATTTAGAGCTGGAAAAGAAGAGAGTCCCCTGAGAGCCAGGACAAACTGGCTTGGGGTGAGCAGGCTGGGGTTCAGGCCGGCGTGGAGAAAAGGGAGACAGAAAGAGAGAAAGTTATGCTTTCTGAGACAGACATCAGAAAGTGAGCAGATCCAGCAGCGAAGGTTTGTGAACAGCCGTGCGTACACTTCTGAGTTAGAGATTAAGAAGTGAGTAGGGCCCACACAAGGATGTCTCCGAACATCTGTGAACAACTGTGAACATCTGGGGACAACAGCAGACATCTGTGGACTTCTGTGAGTTGCTCTGGACATTGATGAGAACTTCCGGTGACTGGATGCCATGGAGTCTGGGGACTCTGCATCGAAGGGAGAGGCTTTGGGAGTTTTTAAGTACCTGTCTCATTTGGGTCCTGCAGCCCTACCACTCCAGCATCCAATCTCTTCAGGTCTTGGAAGCCAACCAGGATTGGGCCTAGTTAGTACTTAGATGGGAGACTGTCTGGAAATATCAGGTGCCATAGGCTTGGGAGAAGGGCCCGACAGCTCACTCCCATAACAATCAGCCATTGAAAACCCTATGAATAGCAGAGAAGCACTAACATAATGCTGGGCATGATGCAGTGTCAGGAAGTTGCTGTGAGTCAGACCTGACTCAACAGCACCTAACAACAAACAACAATCTCATTTAGGGGACGGATAACCCTCCCCTCTTTTTGATCTTCTCTTTGAGCGTGTCATATTTCTCTGACTCTGTGGCTTAGGCTGACGTCCTTGGATTGTGAAACAGGCTTTCCTGTTTATCACAGGAGAGGTCCTGCTTCAAATGAGAACCGCCTTTCCTGGCCTGGACATGGAGGCACCTGTGACCTTCGTAAGTAAAGTGAATTCTATTTACAGATTAGGCCATTTGTAAAGGTGCAACTGGTTACAGACCAGGTCATTTGTACAAGGGTATTATCTCCCAGGAACCCTGCTATTTGCAGAGGATAGCATCAACCAAGGGAATACTGACCACCATAGCAAGTACTGACACTCTGTGTCAGAGGAAGCTCATATTGATACACATGTCTCAAAAGGTGCCTGGGATGCAGATGGCTGTAGGGGCCCCTTTATTCCATTTCTTCCTCCCTAGCATCCCCTATCCTTAGGACAGAGGTAATATACCTGTGCTGCAAGGAAATCGGAGCCAGAAAAGAAGGGAATTCTAACAGAGACTTGCTTTAATCCCCTCCTGAAGGTTCTCTAGGAAGAGACAGACTTCTGGGCAACAGTGAAACAAGAAGAATGGACTAGAATCAAGGCTTAAAAATCAGGTCCATCTACTCTGGCCTTTGAAAACAGGTGCTGCTCAATGGTTTCAAGAACAGGAAGAAATATAATTAAGTTTCCCTCCAGGCTGATTTTCCAACTGATCTATGAGTCTGTTAGGAAACAATGGAAAACCAAGCAGCTTTGTTCAGTTCATATCTAGTTTGCTCAAAGAATTTATTTAACTCTTCTTCAGTTTCCCCTGTTTTTTTAAAAAAGATACTAAAAAATTTGAGGTTAATAGGCAATGTTTGTGTATTCTCTTCTCTACTGATCTAGTCCCTGACTACCTCTCCAATTTCATCTTGCATATCTCTCCTTGTTACTCTACTCCACAATGCTACAGGTTTCCTTTCAGTTCCTCAAATACACCAGGCTCTCTGTGACCACAGGGCCTTTGCACATGTTCCCAATTTCTGAAATGCCCTTCAGCTCCACTGTTGCATGATTAAGGGTTGTTCATTCTCAAAGCTCAACTCAGCCATCACTCTCTTACTGAAGTCTTCTTTCCCTGAGCTTTTGGCCTCAATCTGACCTCATAAAGTCATGTGTTCTTTCCTTTTAGAACACTTGTCTCAGTGCATTATTGCATTACTGTGACCGCTTGACTGAAATCTGTCTTCCTTATAGGACTCTGTAAAGAGGAGAAACTACATGGTTTTGCTCACCACTGCCTAGGCTACCTCCACTCTACCCCAGAGAAACAAGGGCTCATATTCATTCCCTCCCTCTCTGAAATATCCATTCCCCTCCCTCTGCCCTGTGGCCTGGCTCCAAGGGCCTGGCTCAGAAAACTCCTGCCTGTGTAATGAATGAGCTGAACCACCCCAGTCTTCTAGACTCAGGTTCTACCAGACCAGCCTTTCTCTGTCCCAATGTAAGCAATATGCTACAGTGTCCTATTGGAAGTGTGTTTTTATAAATAGATCTTATTTCCCCTGAGAAGGGAAGGAAGTTCTTTCCACATATACAGTGTAGTGACTAGGTATCTGCCTTTGAGCTTGAGTTGACTAGGGCTCAAATCCCAGCTTCGTTACTTAGTCGATGTGCAGCTTTGGAAGGTCACTTCCTTGCTCTGGAAGTCAGACTGTTCACTTGCAATATTCTGGCTGCCTGTTAGGTGCAATATTCTGTCTGTTAGTGACTCTATGTACAACAGAATGAAAGAGGCACTATAGCTGACAGTACTTCTCTGCTACCCCTAGGGTTTGCAATGCCTGATTGTTTTGGGAGTGGGCTGCCAGATCCTTCTCCCATTTTTGTGGTGCTCAGGCTTGAACCCAGGGCCTCAGCACGTGCAGAGAAAGCACTCTACCAACTGAGCAAAGACCCAGCCCCAACTGCAATATTGTTTTTCTTGTTGTTGTTAGGTGCTGTCAAGTCGGTATCTGACTCATAGTGACCCTGTGTGCAATAGGCGAAACAATATTGTCAGTGCTTCTCTGCCATTCATAGGCTTTTCAATGGTGGATTGATTTTTGGGAGTGGGTTACTCCCTGGCACCTGCAATATTAGGGGTCAATAAACATGATTTTTTTTTTTGCAGTACTGGGGAGTTGAACCTAGAGCCTCATGCATGCTTCACAAGTGCTCTACCACTGTGATGCATGCTCAGCCCATTTCCTTGCTTTTTATTTTGAGACAGTGTCCCACTTGCCTCTAGCCTCAAACATGCCATCCTCCTACCTCCACCTCCTGAGTCACTGGGATTATAGTTATGTGTCACAGCACCCAGCAGGCAACATGATCTTTTGTTATTTCTCACTTTGAAGATTCTCGGAGCTCTATAAGGTGCTGCTTGAATGCTGTGGAGTGTTTGAAACTACCTTTTTGAGATATTGTTGGCATATAAAAGTGTATATAGTAAAGGTGAACAACTTGATGTTGTGAAATACATTGTGAAATAATCACCACAATCAAGCATCCTTTATGCCATTAGCATTGCGCTTGTGCTGCGAAATTTAAGATCTAGTCTTTTTTTTTTTTTCCCATACTGGGGGTTGAACCTAGGGCCTCGTGCTTGCATGCTTTGCAAGTGCTGGACCGCTGAGCTGCCACCTCCAGCCCATTGTTTTTTTTTTTTTTTTTTACTTTTTTGAGACAGGGTCTCACTAAATTACGCAGACTGCCTCTGGTCTCGAACTTGCCATCCTCCTGCCTCTGCCTCCCAAGCCTCTGGGATTACAGGTGTGCACCACCACGCCTGGCTCAAGATCTATTCTCTTATTGTTGTTTTTAGGTGCCCTTGAGTCAGGTCCAGCTCATAGAGACCTTGGGTATAATAGAACGAAACACTCCCTGACACTGTGCCATGCCTGGCACTATTGTCAGTGCTTCTCTGCTGTTCAGAGAGTTTTCAATGGCGGATGCTTTTTTGGGAGTGGGTTTCCAGGTCCTTCTCCCAAGCCTACAGCACCTGGTGGTCCCAGGCGGTCTCCCACCCAATAACTAACCAGGCCTGACCCTGCTTGACTTCCGAGATCTGATGGGATCGGACGCTAGGGTGGTAAGGCTACAGGCATCTATTCTCTTAGCAGATAACAAGTATAAAACACAGTATTGTTAACTGTAGTCCCCATGCTGTACATTAGATCTCCTGAATTTATTCATCCTACATAACCAAAACTTTGTGCTCTTTGGCCACCATCTCTCCCACCCCTTGCTCCTAGCAACCACCATCCTGCTCTCTGCTTTTCTGTGACTCTTAACAGACTACCCCACCAGAAGGGGGCAGGTAGGAAAAGACAGATTTACTCCAATGGACCCTCAAAAGTGAGGGGAAAAAGTTATCCTAAAATAAATGAGGTAAAAGAGCAATTATTACTGGACAAGCTGACAGGTGACTTTTGTATTTTGTAGATTTTCTGAGGTTAGCTCTCCACTCAGTAATTTGTAGTCTATTAAAACTGGATCCCAAACCCAATGACATTCCCTGGTTTTAGATTCTGTACGCATTTCAGAGCTGCTCATCATAGAAGATTGTTGTTGTTGTTGTTGTTGTTGTTAGGTGCCATCGAGTCGGTATCCGACTCATAGCGGATTGCCTTGGGAGTGGGTTGCCAGGTCCTTTTCCCATTTTTGCAGTGCTGGGAATTGAACTCGGGACCTCAGAAACTGCAGCGCAGTGCTCTACCAACTGAGCTAAATCCCAGCCCCATCATATAAGCTCCCACTGCCAGCCAGGCCCATGCCCAGCTTTGGAACAGTGGGAAAGAGAGAGCAGTGGTTCCCCAGAGCTCCATTCAGGACAAAGGTTTTACGCGCGTGCCTGGGTATGGTGTGTCCTGGCACTGATGCACATTTGCTGAATGAACATTTCTCCACACAGTGCCAGGGCATTCGCTTTTTTTTTTTTTTTAATAGAGTAGTTTTCCCCTTTCTGAATTTGGTCTGCTTTCCCCCAGATCTGCTTCCTTCTGTTGTGGGCTTGCTTCTTTTCCTTCCTTTTTCTCTCCCTCTTTCATTTTTTTTCTTCAGTTTCAGCAAAGCAAAAAGTGGCCCAAAGGAGTAATGATTTGTCTTTGGCTTTACAGTTCTGGCCTAATCCCAATAATATTGTCCCCTACTGCTGAGGAACGGGAAGCCTGAAGTGAACTTGAACTCCTATATTATGCTACTCGCTTTCCACAAAGTGTTACGAATAAAAATAAGCTGCTATTGTTGAGATGAACCAGCTTCCAGCATGCCGTGGGTGCTCATTAAGTGTTAAATAATAATAATATGTTTGGTGATGCAGTAAGCTTGATTTATACTCATTATTATTATTTTTGCTTTCTTCCTAACGCGTGCAGTTGGATCGTGTGGGTTGAACTACTCCATTGTTAGGGGAAATTAGTGACAGGCTGCACACATTTCTTTCCACCTAGCACACCACAATGACAATTTACCTGTCAGCCTTCCTGACACTAATCTTTGCCTGTGGCTCTTTTTGGTCTGACTTTCTAAATCCCCTTGTAGTTATTTAAATCTTTGAAGGCTGGTTCTTTAGGGAGATTGAGAAATGATGGTCATGGGCAATATATTATTTCTGGGGTGGAAAAATAGCCTTTTCAGAGTTCTCTCTCACTTCCACCGGAGCTTGAAGTACATTGTGCTTCTCCCAGGTATCAGCAAATATGTGGGTGGCAGCAGGGAGGCCCCTTTATAGAGTGTGAGTAATTGCTTGGTCACGCCTATCAATCAGCAAAGGCTGTACTTGAATTTCTCTGATTAACTACAGACATTTGGGGGGATATTTGACTTGGGACCAAATTTTGAAGGCACACCCTTTCCCTGGAAGCTTACCTCCATGTCCTAAAATAGCACAATAGGCAAAAGACGGTGGCTTTCATGTATTTAAATTGTCTAATCGTGGATACCAAGAGTAGAAGGCAAAATCCCCCTATCTCAAAAGACAAAAACAAACAAAAACAGCTCTTGAGCAGATAAGTGACATCCGTTGGGTGATCCTGAGATCATCCTGAGTCTCAGACTCCACACTGCTTCAATTTCAGACTGATTTCCCTCTGTCCTTTTCCTGCAGACTGTTCCGTGCCCCTGTATGGCAGTGCTGGCGACAAGCAGTCAATCAGTTGGATCCAGAGAAGACAGAACACGAGCTGTTCAAGGACATAGACTGTAGCTTGTCTTATCTCTTTCCTTTCCCCACGCAGACCGCAAGCTGATTGCCTGGCTCATAAAGGAAGAAAGGCTCATAACTAGTACACTGGATTTTCCAGAACCTAAATTAGAACATAGCAGCTCAGGGGGCATAAGTAAGTGGGCAAGGACATTGAAGTAGATCATGTAAAACAAGGATCAACATGGAAGTTCTGAGTCCTTAGAATCACCATATGCTTTGGCCAATGAGCTTGTATTGTGATGCTTTGTTAACTTGAGAGTTGGTATGAATCTATCAAAGCGATACCTTTAAACTCTCAATTATTAATTTAAAATTTTTAATTAACAGAAGAACTATGCATATATATGGAGTATAATGTGATACTTCAGTACATTTTTATATTGATTATGATTGGATCAGGGTAACTAGCATATCTATCACTTTGAACATTTATCATTTCTTTATGTTGGAAACTTTCAAAATCCTCTCTATTTTTAAATAGGCAGCTGATCCTTGTCAACCATAGTGATGCTACCTACCATGCTACAGAACATTACAAGTTACTCATCCTATCCCGTTGCACCCTTGTACTCATTAATCATCCTCTCCCATATCCCTTCTCCCATGCCCTTCCCTGCTTCTCATGACCTCTGTTCTACTCTCTATTTCTGTGAGATCAACTTTTTTGCCTTCTGAGAAGTACTGAGAACATGCAGTAGTTGTCTTTCTGTGCCTGGCTTATTTCACTTCACTTAAATCAAAGCCACATTTTTATATAAAGTCATGGGATAGGAGATAGAAGAGCCTGCCCCATAAGCTTTTAGGTCAGCTACATGCAGATTCACATCCTGGATCTACCCCTTACTAGATGGGGAATTCTGGATAAGTGACAACCTTGAAGTGTTGTAACTGTAAAATGAGGGTCACAGTCTTCTTCAGTGTTTTTGTGAGAATCAAATGGGATGATTTGGGTACTGCATGTAGAACAGTACCTGGCACATAAAAAAGGTTAAGTAAATATAATCTATTGTGCACATTCTTCAATCTTCTTATAGTTAAAAAAACAATACGTATCCGCTCAAGTGAGAAGTGGAGAGAAGAATAGAATAAATATGCTTAATCAAGAGCCAGCAGACTCCAGGAGTCAAGGTATCAGGTTAATGCACAAAAGATACTTTATCTCCCTTTTATTTTGAGACTGTGGAGGTATAGACATCTGTGTTTGTCTCACTCATTTGCTCGAGCTATTCTCAACAGTTGCCATCCAGCCAAGATACTTAAACTCTTCAGAGTTCAGTCTTCACATTGCAGAGTAGGGAAGTGGTGGCCCACACTGACACTGACGTCACTTCTGTTGCCACCATTTTAACCTAGTGTTTTAATGGTCTTAAAATGTCTGCAAGCAAGGGGCATTTTTAGTGTATGATCAATACCAGTTTCTCCTCACCACAAACTTGTGATTAAATGATGATCCATTTTAAAACTACTAAAGAAGAATATTTAGCAATATTAACCTAACATTCTTATTCCATTTCAATGCATGCATAACACATTTCTGTTAATCTCACCTTAAAACCATCATGTAAAATAGGAAATGCCAAAAGAAAAGTGCTTACAACAAGATTCATGCCCATGACAGCCACTTTTGGATTATTGGGCTATTGCTGTCTTAAATGCAAAAACAATTGTCCTCTTCATCATAAAACCCAAAATTGGCTTCTGATTTTGGGCTGAGAACTTTCACTTCTATGTTCCCTGCACTTCCTGGCACAAGCTTTCATCTTTGTTGTTGTTGTTAGGTGTTGTTGAGTTGCTGTCTGACTCGTAGCAACCCTCTGTATGACAGATCAAACAGTATTGTCCGTGCTGCTCTGCTATTCATAGGGTTTTCAATGGCTAATTATTTTTTGCCAGTGGGTTGCCGGGTCCTTCTCCCAGCTTTCATCTTTAACTTACCCTTATTTTATCTCTTCCCTTTTGTGTCTAGCCTCCAGCTTTCTCAAAAGTGGTGTTTCCTCTCTCTGCAGCTGTGCACTTAGGTGTCCTCCAGCACAATATGAGGTCTTTGGCTGACAGACACCCTAGAGACCTCTCAGTGCTGGCACTTTGATGCAAAGCCTACACAGACTCACTCGGGGCTGCATTTGTTTTTCTTGGCCTCCTGTGGCAAAAAGGAAAAGAGAAAATATCCAGTATACAAGCATTCGAGATTGAGAGTTGGATGCTGAAGGTGTCCTTGAGGGAGAAATAAAATAAAAAGCAGCACAAGTATTTACAGGCTTCACATCCATCAGCTTGAATGTTTGAAATGCCGCTGCAGTCATGTTAGAGTGTGTTAACTTTTAAAATGAGCACCCAACCTTTCAGGGCTTTGTCATGAAAGCATTTAATCTGAATTTGTATTTCAGTTGCATAAGCAGAGTCCATTTCTCAGACATTTCTGACCCAAGTCAAACACTTACATCACTATTTGAGAGTTTAGGCTTTGCCGGATGGCTGAATCCAAGGAGATCTTCATTAAAGTCAATGGAGAAGAAAATGAAGTCATTTAAATTGCTATTTCTGGAGTTGTGGAACTTGAAAGTGTCCAAACAAGAAAAATTCCATTATTTATGATGGGGACTTGATTTGGGGCCATGGAAGTGCTCAGCTAGTGTGCTTCTGTCTTTTCATAGAGTCTGTGCTGGTGGCAGGGCTGAGGAAGGGAGAGGTAGTACATTAAATATATAGTAGCTCGGGGGGCCCAATGCTAATTTGTCTTACTTAGTGCAAGGAGATGTGGAGAGGTAAATAACAAATCATTTCTAAAACTTTCAAACTGTCTCTTGCCAAACAGGAGAAGAAGTTTCTAGCATTTCACTCTTCTTTTATTCTTCCTTTGGACATGGGAGGAATTCGCTAGTGATGGGTCACAGGGGTTGTTTGAGATTCGCTTTGGTGGAACCCAGAGGTTATTTCATCATGAAATGGTTGCTTGGGATCGGCATGGCTCATGTACTGTGAGGAGGTTTAACCAGCTTCTTCCCATTTCACTCAAATATATGCCCATTACACCTCAATGGTGCAGAAACAAATGGAACAGCTCTTTGATCATCTCCCGGGACTGTGGAACTTCTAGCTCATCTTTGTGATATCAATTCCAGCCTAACCTATATCCTGGATAGTAGAGGTACTTAACCTGAGTTTAAGGGAGTATATAAACCCCTTCAAAGTGCATGTAACTTTTTACAGGGTGGTGCACATCTGCTGCTTTCCTGGGAGAGCATATCAGTTTCATGGGATTTCCAAAAGGAGCTGTGCCTCCGCCAAAGAAAAACTCATGGCAACTGCCCTGTCTGCAGAAACTTGCACTAGGCTGTCATGTCTCCTCCTATTTCCATTGCATTGCATGAATCCAGAAGGACTGCTGCATAAACCATTCCTTTGTTTCTCAGAGCCTCTGGAGAGCATGGCTCCTTCTGCCTCCTCATTTGCATTCTTCTTCTGCTAGAGACCTTGATCAGTCATGTCTGGCTGTTTTGCCAGTTTGGACCCAACTTGGCATGTTCTTGCCTAGACCCGCTCTGGTCTTCTCCTGCCACTCTGTTGCTTCTGGAGTTGCAGAACAAAGGTCTACCTCTGGCAATGGGAAGTGACACAGAGATCTGTCATGATGGCATGCTGTTTTGTGATCCACACTCAATAAAGAGAAGATACAGGACTCTTCCCCCACTTCTGCCCATCATATCATTCCATGGGAAACAATGAGGCTGGCTTTGTGCTTCTGCTTGAATACTTCTGCTGACCAGTCTACTTAAGTGCCTGTGTGTCCTAAGTTCATTCTCTGTGTAAGGAAAAGGAATATGACATTTTTCCATCACTAGTTACCTACATTGCACCTGCTGCCCAGAGCTACCATATCATCCCTGCTACAGTCACTGTTTCCAAAGAGCCGCGTACGGTTCAGAGGGTTGGGTGGTTCTCCTAGGGAAGATAAGCAATCTGTAATAGCATGTTTAAAAACATCACAAGTAATGTTGTTGTTGTTAGGTGCCCTACTCATAGCCGTGTCCTACTCATAGCGATCCTCATAGGGTTTTCAATGGCTGATGGTTTCGGGATTGCCACATACTTATTCCATTTTTGTGGTTCTGGGAATTGAACCCAGGACCTCAGAGACTACAGAGCAGCACTCTACCAACTGAGCTAAATCCCAGCCCTCACAAGTAATAGTTACCAAATATTGGGAGCTGACCACATGCAAGGCATTGTGTTGAGAGTTTTACACACATCCTCTCCGCAGTCCTGACAGGAACCTTGTGAGGTATACAATGCTTTCATCTCTGACATTTGATCCCAAACTCCAGTGCAGGTGCTTACATTGTACTCCTCATATCACCCTCCCAATGAAACCAAAACATGAATGCACTTCCAGAAGTAACATGGCCACTGCTCCCTATGTGGCTAAAATCAGTATGTAATGGTTCTCTGCTAGTGAATTTGCTGCCATCAGCCTCCACTTTCTGAGCTGCTGTTGAAGTCTTCTCTGTGGTTACTTTGTTCATTTCCATATAAATTCTGTTTTCCGGAGTCAATACTGATAGTCACAAAGGTTTTTTCAACTCCTACATCTCCAGTGAGTGACTCATCCAAACACAATTATTATGCCATCCTATTTGCCCATCTTAATTAGCCATTCATTTTAAACCTCCAAAATGCCTGTTTCAGTGGTTAATAGCAATGGAAAAATAAATTCAGGCATATATGCCAGTGTGTGTGTGTGGTCATTACCACCCTATTATGTGTATCAGCGCTATTGTCCACCTCAGAGCTGTAATCGCAGACGAGCTTTCCCTGCTCCTCAGCACACTCCAGCAGCCGCCTGCTCCTGCTGTTCAGCCAGTGTGTGCTTAGTGAATGCAAATTAATATTAATATCAATCAGCCTAAGCCAAATCAGCCTCTCCTAAGTAGGGAAGTGAATCTGCATAAAATCAAATGAGATAATGTATGTGAAAGTACTCTGAAAATTACAAACCACTATACAAATCAAGGTATTTTTATAATAAAATCATAATGTATTACAAAGCCAAATATGAATTATTTTAAGATGGTCTGCTAGCTTAGAATAGCTGCACCATTAGCAAATGCTCAATAAATATTTGTTCAATTGTGCTATTGAATTGAGATAATCAAGAGTTGACTGTACATGAAAACAAAGAATTCCATGGAAGCTTTAACGAAGTATAATAGGTTAGAGAGCATAGAAAAATGAAGTTTAAATGAAGGATGACTTCAACTACAAAGGAAAATAATTTATGTTTTCATTTGAAGATTAGAAGTCACTCTTGAAATCACTTCCTTTTCAAGACCAGGTGATTACAATTTACCTTGTGGTAAAAATCTATTACGAGTTACTACACTGCATTTAAATTTGAAGCAAAATTGTACAATCCCATTTATACAATTTAAAATACTATACATGATGAAAAAGATGTCATCTCATGTCAAAATACTTTGGTGGCAGAAGTATAGTTTGTGAAAAAGTTTTTTTTTAATGTCTCCTCAGTTTTTTCATCTGCATTAACTACTACTTTATAAATAACTTTAGAACTTGCTTAAGGAAGATTCTTGTTTCTCCCAACACATACTGTTTGAAACTATGTCACTACTGATTTATTTAGATGCAATCAACTAAAGTACTTTCACAGACAAAGTAATGCCTATGAGAAATAAAGTCTAAGTACATTAGTGACTAAGGTGCATATCTTCATTATCTTGTGGTGTGTTTACCCATCTTTCAGGAGGAAAACTAAAGATGCCTGGATAATTGAAATTGTTGGTGAGTGAACAGAGAGCTTTGTGCATGGCAATGGGAGAAGTGAAATACCTTGGTTTCTAATTAAGTCTTAAGGATTTGATTTTATATATGAATTCCAAAATTTTTAGAGATCTTTTCCCTTTGAAGCTATAATAAAAACCTTCTAACATTCATAACATTTTAGTTCAGGTTTAAAATGTGAGCTACATACCTTAGTGGAAAGTAGTAACAGGAGAAATACATGAAAATTGAAAAACCTTTCATGTGGCTTCATTTACTAAACAGATAAACCAGTATTACTAAACTTATGAGGAAAAGAAACCCCAATTGCAATTTCATGAGCTTCTGGAAATTCATTTTCTAAGAATGTATTTAAAAGTCATCTAGGAAAATAATGACTGTAGAGAATTGATATCATATTTTTTGAAGATTAAGAATGTGTTTCTATTCATTCCTTTAGTATTGAAGTATAATTGGTTTCATAGGAAACTTTGACCCTGAGCTAAAATAAGGCCTTCCCCAACACAGCTGGATAATAACATTATTATAGGGGTATAAATAAAAGCTATAAAATAAGTATGTTTCCAGTGCTACTTTGGTTTAGACCATGTCCATTTACAACAAAATCTTGAAAAAACCCATGTGAGCCAATCATGGATTTTGGGACTAGAAGCATATCCTGATGTAAAGGGTAGATGGTGGCTTGATTAGCTATATCTACAATTACTTAGGTATCTGTAGCCAGAGTGTAGATTATTGAGTTACTGACAACTAGAAGTGGGCTCTGTATTAGAGTGCCATAGGGCTTTCTTCTTTCTGTTTTGTTTTTGATTTTGAGATGTGTTCTCACCTTCCCCAGGTGGGACTCTAATCCTGGCCTCAAGCGATCCTCCCATTTCAGCCTCCAGAGTAGCTGGGACTGCAGTCATGAACTACCACACCAAGTCTAGAGCTTTCTTCTTGATCTTTCACTGTAAACTAAGTCTTGAGAGTTAGGTGAAAATAGATATGCTTATCAAGTTTATAAATGAAACAAAGATAAGTGAGAAAGTAAATATAATGGATAACAAAGCTAAGTTTCAAAATCTCCATTTACTATAAAGGTAGGTCAAAACCAAGAAGATAAAAAGTTGAGAAAAATAAAGTGAAAGAATTGAATTTAGGTTTTAAAAATGGCGGTTGCCAAAATACATCATGAGGCATATTTGTCCTGACAGCACACCAAGTGAAAAATGTCTCAAGTATAGTATGAGTCACTAGTATTTTGACAAGAACAAAAACAAATGGACCAAAGAAAAGCTAATAACACAATCATAGCCCACATTAATAGAAATGTACAAGAAAATAGCTATAATTTAACATAGTGGTTAAAGGCAGGAGTCTTAGTCAGAAAATTCTAGTTTTGCCACATTAAGTTAAAGAGGTCTATTAGGCTCCTAACTGGAGATGTGAAGTAGATAGGTGGCTACAAGAAATGGATAGATGAGGGATAAAAATTTAGAATCTGTCATAAAATAGATGGTATTTAGAGTCAAAGGATAGACAAAATCCAAAGACAATGATTATAGACACTGATAACAGAGAAGAGTTCTGCATTAGTCTGGTCAGGCTGCCATACCCAAATGTCAGAGGCTGAGTGGCGTAAACAAGAGAAATATATTCCTCACAGTTCCAGAGGGTAGAAGTTTCAAGGTCAAGGTGTTGGTAGGGTTGGTTTCTTCTGAGACCCCTCTCCTTGGCTTATGGACAGCCATTTTCTCACTGCACCTGGGCATGTGACCCCAATGTCTTTCTGCATGTCCACGTTTTCTCTTCTTAAAAGAACACCAGTCACATTGGATTAGAGTCCACCCTAAAGGCCCCATTTAACATTTTAAGAGACCTATTTCCAAATGCAGTCATATTCTGAGATACTTGCAGTTGAAGTTGCAACTTCTGAATTTGGCAGGACAAAATCAGCCCATAATAGAGTTCAAGAATTGATCCTACAACATTTAGAAGTCAGGGAAAGAGGAAAGAGAAATCAGGAAAGACAAAAGCCAAGAGAAAAATGAATTTTTGGAGGCCTAAAGAAGAAAGAAGCCTGCAGCCATAGCACTGTTGTGTTGGATCCCGTCAGATCTCAGAAGCTAAGCAGGGTCAGGCCTGGTTAGTACTTGGATGGGAGACCTCCTGGGAACACCAGGTGCTGTAGGCTTGGGAGAAGGACCCGAAAACCCTCTCCCAAAAATCAGTCCGCCATTGGAAACCCTATGAACAGCAGAGAAGCACTGACAATACTGTTTCGCCTATTGTATGTAGGGTTGCTATGAGTTGGACACCCACTCAACGGCACCTAACAACAACAACAAAGAAGAAGAAAGGAGTTTTAGAAAGGAAGAGTATTCAGGCATAGCCAATACTGTTGAAAGGTGAAGAGAGATAAGAACTGAGAATGGACAATGCATTTGGACAAGGCAGCAGTTATTGTTGGCCTTGACAAATAGCCATTTCAATTGGCTGGTGAAACCAAGAGCCCAAGAGAAAAGGTAGAACAGTAAAGAAGTGAAAAGGGAGAAATTTGGGATAGGAAGTGAGGAATAGGAAGATTATAACAGCAAAGACCTTAGAAAGGTGAGATGGACTGTGACCTGGTCCTTGATTTGGGGTTAGAAGAAGAGCACATTACCCATTGCAACATGCAGGTGCACCTGGGTGGATAGAGCAGGTGTTCAGAAGATGAGGTGGTTCTGCTGCCATGGCTAATCTGGCCGCATCTGCATCTCCTTTCTTGTTGTATCTCTTGCCATGTACTTACCCTCCCTAACCAAATCCTCTCTACCTATCTAGGCTCAGCCTGTTTGCTTTGAAAAGACCACTACCCTTGCAACCAGGAAATGTGGGTTCAGATCTCTACTCTTCTAATTATAAACTGTGTGGTTTCAAACAAGTCCCTTCCATTCTCTGACCCTAGTTCCTTGTCCATACATGTGGAGCAAGACTCTGCTTACACGTCTTACATACACATTAAGACAGAAAGATGGAAGTGCAATATGTTCTAGTAAAGTGTACCTCCTTTAAGAAGCACTTGTGATTATGTTAGTCTATTTGTTACCCTTTAGGTCTTTATCACTATCACCTAATTGTTCTCAAATGTTTTCTTGCTCATTCGATTCACTGGATTATACATTTCTGAAGAGCAGGGACTGAGTTTTCTACGTATTATTTTGGAGGAGTGGGTATAAAGGGGACAAGACCGATTTATGGAGCATTTACTACTTGGTGGGGGACTTAAGTACATTAAATAAATTGATTCTCACAATGATCTGGAGAAGTGTACAGGAAGTCTCGAGAGATAGGCAGCTCCCCCAAGGTCCCATAGCCAATCAGAAGAGAGGCAGAATTTGAATTCCAAACTCCAAACTCTGACCCAGGATTGTTTCCCCTCCTCCATCCCACTCACTGAAATGCCAGGCAATTTTGGCCCCATTTGGATTTCTTGCCAAGGCTTTAATTGCTGAGAGGAAATGACATTTTGATTAGCCCATGTTTTTGCAGTTCTAATGCCAAACAAACAGCTTCTGTTTTTCTCATAGAAATTTATGATAGTACTGGTTCATGGCCAACACTCTGGAAATTGGTTATCTTGCTACAAATGAAACTTTTGATTTGCTTTTCTTGTGTCATCATCATAATCAAATTAGAAATGATGGTGAATCATAAACCGATGACACTCAGGGGGACCGTGTATTTCAAACCTCTTCCTTTTATAGATGAGGAAACTGGGCCCAGAGAGGGGGTCAGTAGACCTGCTGAAGAGCACAGAGTGGAAAGTGCCAGAGTCAGGATTGACTCTCTCTCTTCACCTGAATTTCTTTCCTCCAGTCCCCTCACTCCATTTTATGATCTGTCCCTTTGTTCCTAAAGCAACAACCCCAAGGTCCCAATGATTTTCTCAGCTCGTGCGTGCGGCTTGAAGGGCAAAGCCTCAGAGCATGCTTCACTGGATTAATGTTGGAAGAGGATGGGAGAGAAGGAGTGCCAGGAAAACCAGGCAAGTCCAAGTTGCTGACTTGTGTTTTGGGATTTTGTTTGTTTTCTTTAAGGATTCTCTTATTGCTTCTAAGCAGTAAAATTTAAAGTATTGATGTACAAACTGTTTGGAAGCAAGGTAATATTTGTTTTAAGGTTTCATCAATGAGAAATGGGCAGCAGTAGGTAAATTTGAAGGTTTTATTAAATCCAACTTTCCTCCCTGAAATACTGAACAACTCCTTGATCGATTGCTTCCCTTTCGAGTTTATAAATGACACTCAGAAAATGTCTTCATGGAAGACTGACCCAAGGGGACATCTAGGTGAAGAATGGATGATGCCAAAGGGTGCATCCATCTCAGGAGATCTGCATCTCCCTGACCGCTCTGTCCTTGAGTGCAGACAGGCTGGCACGGGGTGAAGAGGCTTCCTTCTTGGATTAGAACTTCTTTTGGCCCTGCTGGCTCTGCAGCCAGGCTGGGGGGCAGAGCGTTCTGGGTCATTGGGAACTGGCAATGTACCCATCCTATCATGACATAGGGACCATTATCTCACACATTAGCATTGACATCACAAGGTTTCACGCCTGGAGCCAAGGGCAGCGTACTATACCCAGGTCTGCTTAGAACAGCAGACGCCCAATACGTGAAGGGAAAAACTAACAACAGCAAAAACAGCAAAAGAAAAAAAAATACTCACAGACCTTTTGTTTCATCCAAAGAGCCTCATACAAGTGTATATATCTCCTTTATGTCCTCTTTTATGTATCCTTAGTCCTTCCAAAAGGCAAGGTCCAGTGCTTCAAGCCTGCATGACATGAGCCACCCATCAGTCATTAACTAAGGAAATAATGAAGCAACTACCATATGCTTTGATCTGTGCTTGACATTGGGAACACTGTAAAGCAGGGGCGAGGCAACACACAGGAAGGCATTCTGAGACAATGTGTAACCATTAGCTATTGAAGCTCCAATCGAGCTTATTGACTTTTATTTGTGATCTGCCCCTACCTGGGATATACCTCGCAACCAAGTGCTGCCTTCAGGCTTATGAGAAACATGAATGGAATCTACTCCAAAGAGCCTCGCTCTGCCTTACTTAAATATCAACTGACATCCAAGCATCAAGAAGAGCAGCCAAAATACATCTCCTTATTTTTGAAAGATATTTTCCTGGGTTATTGAGAATTATTTCAAAACTGCCCTTAGCTTTTCCCTAATAATGGATGTATCACATAAGCAGTGCCTAAAGCAGCCAGTGAACTCAAGTCTGTCGAAACATTTTCTCTTGCAAAGATGCCTGTTCTGTACTCCACTATCGATCTGTTTCCATTTGTCTAAGTATGCCATTATGTCGCAGCATACCCAGAAAGGGCTATTTTAAGGGCAGAAGATTTTTGTTTCTCCTTTTCTTTTAAATGAATAAGCTTTACATGACTTCCTGCTCAGCTATTCTTCTTAGGTCTTGTTGAAGAAAGAACATTGATTCAACTGTCCAGAACAAATTTCATTTCCCTGAAGAGCTTATATGCTAGAAGCCATAAAAAAGGAGTCAAAGCTAGGGTTGTAACATTGACTGTGTCACCAAGTAGCTGTACAACTTGAAAACAGTAGTTTACTGTCTCCAGGCCTCAGTTTCCCCTTCTCTAGAATTAGGGAGATAGGACAGTACAGAAGTTAAGATAAAGCCCTTCTACTTAACAGTTGTGTAAATTTGGGAAAAATATGTAACCCCTTTGGGCCTCAGTTTCCTAACCAGTAAAATGGAGACAATAAGAAAATCTACTGCATCATGTTTTTATGAGGATTAAATAAGAAAACACATGTGAATGGTTAATACAGTGACTGGCACAAGTGATCAGGAAACATAAACAATTCTTAGTGTTGTGCCTTGAAGTTTCTATGAGCTTTTTAATATCAGTGAATATTTTATATTGTTTTAAGTCAATTTTTTTCATTGCCTATTATAGTTTTGGGGCTGGGATTTAGTTCAGTTGGTAGAGCGCTGCGCTGCGGTCTCTGAGGTCCCGAGTTCAATTCCCAGCACCGCAAAAATGAGAGAAGGACTTGGCAATCCACTCCCAAGGCAATCCCGAAACAGTCTGCCATTGAAAACCCTGTGAGGGTCGCTATCAGTTGGATACCGACTCCACAGCACCTAACAACAACAACATTATAGTATTTACGAACTAGCCAGGGCATATTAAACAATTGGTGCTAACTGATTAATAAGAAAGGTTAATTGTAACTTCTTTTGTCTCATAAAATTGTTTCTGAAAACTCTTCTTGAAACTCAAAGAAGGGGGAAGGAAATATTTGATACTCTATGCCTACAGAGGAAATATCAGAAGACAGAGCACTGATTCTCCCATCAGCTTGTGCTTTAGCCCATAGGAAAGTAAAGAGTAAAGGACTTAATGCGGTTTTCAGGAATCCAAAGGCTTTTTTCTCTGTAATCTTTCTAAATGTAAGATTGTAAAAATTCATTTTGAACTGTGGCTTATAAATATGAGAGAAGAGGTTGATGGAGGCAAGACTATGGAACTGAACTAAAATAAAAATTGTCAAGGTCCTCTGCACAAACACAGTATTGTTCCCTTTAAATACTAATGTGCATGCCTTACACAGGCTAATTTTCCTATATAGACCTTTAATAATCAGTATGTATAGAGTTGTTATAATTATTTTTTAATCCCAGTAGCTAATTAAATGTGCTTTAAGAGTATAAGACAGTAGTCTTAGTCTCCCTTTGTATGAGATTTTTATCTCCTCTTCCTTTTCAACAGAATTGGAGCCAAAATGACCAGGTGAAATTATATGACACCTTCACATGAAAAGATGGGATCTAGTGCTGCTGTAAGGAGATTTTGTCACTATGCCCACCTAGGTGAGTGCTATTTAATCTGTGACTCCTGAAAGAGCAGCCCATGAGATGATTGTCATTTCATCTGTTGATGAAGAGCCTCTTGTTCATGTTAATGTTCCCTAGGACAGAAGGGCTGGATCTAGTTTAGGTACAGCTGCTCCTTGGCTGTCATTGGAACTTGATAACACTTATCACATCATTTACCAGAACACTCTGGCAAAACTGACTACAGCAATCATTTTCTAGGTCCCTCTGTGGAGGTGCAAGGTGAGGTTGTCTCTTTAGACTGAATATGTACCCAACAGCATTGCTAAAAGCTTTGCCTCATTATTCCATCTACATCTTCTATTATATATACTGAACTAGTGAGAGTACAGGAGGTAATTGCCAGCCTGCCTGGAAGATCCAATTTACGCATTAAGGTAATGCTGTCCTCATCTTGCGGCACCAGTTTGTTTATTGTTTCTACTGTGAAACATTTTTGCTCACCAGTTTATAAAACCATACTGACCATATTGAGCTTATAATGGGGACAGGAAACGTTCTCAACATAAAAAGGAAAAAAACTCAAGCTCCTTGCAAGGGCAGTAGGATCTCCAGAAATATGAATTAGTGATAGGAGTGATGAGGAAGACGACATAGCTGACATTAATTTCTCAAGCTAATAGTGTGCATGTGCAACAAGTAATACCCTTACTGGCCAGGGGTCAGAACACATCTAGAGCATCATGTTCAAACACAGGTATTGTGTTTAGTAGTGAGAGCAGCAAATGTGTAAGGAAGGTAACAAGGATGGAGAGAGATGTAGAAATCATGCCATACAAGAAAGTGTTGAAATAACTTTATGTTTGGCCAGGACAGAAGACTAAGTGAATACAAGGTAACTCTTGCAAAATCCAAACGAAAGAGAGTACAATTGTTTTCCATTGCTCCAGAGGGGGAAAAATCTAGAAAAAACAGGTGGAAATTGCAGGAAAACCCATTTCACATCAACAGAACAAATAAACAAAACTTAAAAAATAAAAGCTATCCAACAATAGACTGCATTTACTCAGCAAGAACAGACTTCTTCCTTGAGATGCTTGGGTTGGCTGAGCCTCTGGCAATGATGAGATACAATTCTTGCATCTAAGTTGAAGCCAGTCCTAGAAAAACAAAATGGAAACATAGATCAGTTATATTCTGCTGCCACAAAGACAGCTAAATTTCCAGAGCCACATTCTCTGTTGTTATCATTTCGATCCAAATATAATGAAAAAGTCTAACATCAAAGTTTTTTTCTTTACCACAAATTGAACAATATTATGTAAGTTTTCTAAGCTATTTTAAATGTTTCTGAACAGGAAATGAAATATCTGTAGGTGTACTTGCCTGGAAGGCTTGTCTCTGAATTGATATATGTTGTTTGTAAGTTTAAAACAAATGGAACCATCTTAAGAACACCAAAATAAAACCCTTCAAGATTTTGCATTTTTTGTTCTGATTTTCAAAGAAAATCTCTTATCTCTTTAGAATTCTACATTTCAAATGAGATTAAATTTTTCTGAAACCCCCATAATTGGCTGTATTAATTAGATGACCAGACAGATTTGAAGAGAACTCAGACTTTCAGAAGTTCTTTTTTTTCTTTTTTCTTTCTTCTTTTTTATTTTTGTAACCTGCCATGTTATTACTTTCAAGTATTGTACTTGAAAATCCTGTAAGTACTTTTTAAAATCACACATTCTTGTTTGAATGCAAATGCTGCTGTGACAACAGTTCTTGAAAACAATTCATCTGTGTTGGGTTTTTAATATTCATCTTTATTAATTTTATTCTGAGTGCTCATGAGGTGTTCTGGATCAGAGAGAGATTACTGTTATTCAGTTAAAAAGCAAATAATGACCTCAGTTGCCTATACCCTGATTTTCACCCCTGGGGTGACACAGTAAAAACCAGGTCAAATCTTTTTATAAATACAAAGTCTGTATTACAGGTAAGGACCAGCAAAAAATAAAGGTTTTTTTCTACTTTTCATACAGGAGAAAGAGGCAGCTGCCTCCCCTTTCTCTCTCAAAAGAAATGGAAAAATCTTGGGTTCTTATTCTAACCTTTTAAAATATAAAAGCAGTTTTTCCTAAAGACCCGATATGTCTCTAACTTCTGTGACCTAGAAATGCCTCCAAGATCCCTAGCTTCATTTGTCCTTGAAATGTAAACAAACATCTCCAGAATCAGATAAATCTCCCTGGATTTTTATCACTAGCTATAAATTTGCGAATTGATTTACCAAATCACCTTACTCTTAGCCCAAGATCCTGAATTTCCAGCAAAAAGCGCTGCGCTGCAGTCTCTGAGGTCCTGAGTTCGATTCCCAGCACCCCAAAAATGGGAGAAGGGCCTGGCAATCCACTCCCAAGGCAATCCCGAAACAGTCAGCCATTGAAAACCCTATGAGGGTCGCTATGAGTCGGACACTGACTCAACGGCACCTAACAACAACAACAACAACATATTCTGCAGATATGGGAGAAGGACATGGCAACCCACTCCCCAAGGCAATCCCGAAACAATCTGCCATTTAAAACCCTATGAGGGTCGCTGAGTCGGACACGACTTGACAGCACCTAACAACAACAACAACAACATATTCTGCAGATACACAAAAATATTTTCTGTAGACCCCTGAGTCAGCCTGTACAAGCAATGTGGTCAACATTTCTTTGTGTTGAGGGTGCCTGTTTGCTTGACAAATCTTTTACCTCATGCATAATAAAAACAAATTTCAGCCTTGTATATTTTCATTATAATAACTTTAATATAACTCATTCAATAAATTCAACAAATATTTGTTAAGAGCCTACTGTGTGCCAGGCCCTGTTCTACTGAGGTATTTTACGACAGGTATACTTGGCTTTTTAATGTTGCCTATATACCTTCCTCTTCAATTAGAATGACTCTTCCCCAGTTAGATCAATTCTTGTTCTACTTGCTATTTCAAATGTTGTAAATGACCATGGCACACTGCCAAAAATGCAGTCAGAAAACTTTTGAGCAGGATTTAGAACATTGTTCTTTGAGGACTATTAAATTCAATCATTTTTTCTTTGTACTTTGCCACCCTTCCTTATCGCTTATAATCCTAACTGCTAATCTTTCAGACATTCACATATCTTCCTTCACTAAACTCAAGCATATTAATTTACACGCCAGACTAACTCAAATGACTTCTCAGGTTTAAGCCAAGAAAAGTTTTTCTTCAAAATGTTTCCAAGTATCAAATATTTTGGTTTGCTAAATTTTAAAACCCTTTTTATAACTAAATCCATTGTAGATTAAAAGTACATGGCCTTTTCACAACTTGCTTCAGACTTTAATAAAACAAATTCAGAGAATTTATATTAGTGGTGTAAATAGGCAAGTCAAAATGAAAGCGACCCTTTATTACTTTCTTAAGATCTTATCAGGGTTGGAGGTACAGCTCAGTAGAAGAGTTATACACTCAGTATGTGGGAAGCCCTGAGTTCTGTCCCCAGCACCAGGCAAAATAATATATCAAAAAGATAGCTTATTAGAGTTAAAGGAGTAAACTGAATTCTAAACACAAAAAAACATGATGAATTATTTTTCCTAAAGCATTGACTTTCGTACAAGAAACATTTGGAGCAATTAGAAATTAGTTATGGCATAGTTTTTATTACTTTCCAGTTAATAAAACATATGAGAACTCTAAAATGATATTTTCAATGTTTGGACATTTAGTCAATCCATTTATAACTTTCCATTGTGGTTCAGAACAAGCGAATAAGCCACACCAGAAAATAATCAATAATGGCATACACATTATAATAGTTCCCATGAAAATAACCGTGAGTTTGTGCCAGGCAGGACCAGGTTATTTACACCTGCCTGTGTGTGGAAGACTTGCCTTAACATGCCCATACAGCCCTATGTGATTGAGCAGAAGAAAGAACCAGTGGTCTTCAAGATAGGCAACTTAGTATTGAGTCTAAGGAACAGAAAGAAGCAACAATGAAGAAAGAAGAATAGAGCCTGAGACCTGTAGGGAACCATCAGGTATATTTTCATAGGAGAATTGCAAAAAGGGAGAAATGAACGAGGGAGTGCAAAGAATATTTGAAGAAATAAGGCTGAAATATCCCCCAAATTGATAAAAACAGTAATTTATATGGCCAAGAATCTCAATAAACTCAAAGAGACTCGTACCTGGACACATGATAACCAAAATGTCAAAATATAAGTACAGAGAGAGTCTTGAAAACAGTAAGATACAACTCATCCTGTAAAAGGAATCCACAATAATATCACAAGCTCAGTTCTCATCAGAAACCATGGTGTTGAAGAGTCAGTGGGATGGCATAGTCAAAGCTGTAAAAGTTCTATGAAAATTCGATGTCAAGAGAAACTATCCTTCAAAAATGAGGGAGAAATTAAGACATTCTCACTTAAACAAAAACTGACAGAATGCACTGATAGCAAACCTGCACTGTAAGAAATACTAAATAGCTGGACTTAGTGGCACACATCTGTAATCCAAGCCCTCAAGAGGCACGGGCAGGAAGATCACAACTTTGAGACCATATAGAGACCCTCAAACAAACAAGCAAAGAAAATATTGCATGTGGCTAGTTCATGTTCTACTCCTCGGTCATGTTGTGACATAGCCAGAAGGCCCTCACAATGATGTTGGTGTCATGCTGTATGGATGCGTAAAGTTCCAGAATTGTAAGTTAAATGAACACCTTTACTTTATAAGGTATACAGCCTTATGTATTTTGTTATAGTAACACAAATTAGACTAAGATATTTAACACAAGAAGTGCAGAACTTACACCCTGAAAACTCCTAAAGATTATTGTTGTTGTTAGGTGCCATCAAGTTGGGTCCAACTCATAGTGACCCACATAGGGTTGTTAATGGTTGATTGCTTCAGAAATGAATTACCACATCCTTTTTCCATTTTTTGCAGTGCTGGGGATTGAACCTGAGTTCTCAGAAAGTGCAGAGAAGCACTCTACCAACTGAGCTAAACTGCAGTCCTAAAGATTATTGAAAGACATTAAAGAATATCTAAATAAATGGAAAGTCCCATCCATGTGCATTAATGGGAAAACTAATATTATTAATATGATAAAACTCCCCAAATTAGTTTACAGATTCAAAGCAATCTCTATCAGAATCCCAAGTGGCTTCTTTGTAGAAATTGGCAAGCTGCTCTTAAAATTTAAGTGGAAATTCTAAAGATGTAAAATGTCCAAAAAATAAACTTGGAAGACTCACACTTCCTGATTTCAAAGCTTACTGCAAAGTAATAATATCAAGACAGTGTGGTACTGGCATAAGGATAGGCATATAGATCAATGGAATAAGAGTGAGTCCAAAAATAAACCCATTTACCCACTCTTAATTATTTTGATAAGGGTGCCAAGATCTTTCTGTGAGGAAAAAAAACCAGTTTATTCAACAATTTTTGAGGCAACTAGATAGTTATATGCAAAAGCATAAAGTTATCTTTTACCTTTACAACATGTACAAAAACTAACTTAAAATGGATCAAAGAACTAAACACTTCTAACCTATATAAAACTCTTCAGAGGAAAACGGGGGGTAAATCTTTGTGATCTTGGATTTGGCAATGGATTCTTAGAAATGACACCAAAAGCACAAGCAAAAACAAAACAAAACAAACAAACAAAACTATATAAATGGGGTTTCATCACAATTAAAAACATTTTTGCATGAAAAGACACTATTAAAAAGTGAAGTTGACCGAAAAGTGGGTGGAAAATATTTGCAATTTTACACATATATTATATATACACATACATATATATGTATATATATGTATATATATTAACACTTGTATCTAGAATATAAAAAACTATTAGAACTCAATAAGGAAAAGATAAATAACTCAATTTGAAAGTAGGCAAAAGATCTGAATAGACATTTCTGTAAAGATATGCAATTGGAATGTGAAAAACTGGTAAACATTATTAGCTATGATGGAAATACAAATCAAATCCACAATGAGATACTATTTCATACCTCACTAATATATATATATATATATATATATATATGTATAATCAAAGTGTGAGGCAAGGGGAAGAGGGCAGAGTTCAGTAGTAAAGTGCTTGCTTAGCATATGCAAGGTCCTTGGTTCAATCCCCAGCACAGAAAAAAATGAAATAATAACAAGTGTTGGAGAAACCAGAACCCTGATGGTGGGAATGTGAAATGGAGCAGCCACTTTGAAAACAATTTTCAGTTCCTCAAAAAGTTAAGGCTAAGGAAATGAAAATTCATCTTCACTCAAAAATTTCATGCAAATCTTCATAGCAGTATAAATTATAATAACCAGCAAGTGAGAGCAACCCAAATGCCCATCAAATTATGAGAAAAGAAAAAATGGTATGTCCATACAATGCAATATTATTTGGCCATAAAAATGAACAAATTGTACATAGATACTACAATTTGGATGATCCATGAAAAAATTAGGCTAAGTGAAATAAACCAGATATAAAAGACTAAATGAAATACATTATTAAATGAAATAAACGAGATGCAACATGACTCCATTTTCATATGAAATGTGCTGAATAGGAAAATTTGTACCAATGGAAAGTATATCATTGAATTCCAGCCCTGGGGGTATGAGGTTGGGCCTATTGGGAATGACTTAAAAAATACAGAATTTCTTCATAAGATTATGAAAGTATTCTGGAATTAGATAGTGGTGATAGACTATACTATAACCACTGAATTATTCTTTTTTGTTTATTTGTTTGTGGGGGTTGTTTGTTTGAGACAGGGTCTTGCTATGTAGCACAGACTGGCCTCAAACTCACTATCTGCTTGTCTCAGCCTCCCAACTTCTGGGAATATAGGTTTTCACCACCACACCCAACCCTGTTCAGTTTTTAAGAGGAGACTTTAATGGTATGTGAATTATACCTCAATAAAAAAATTAAAGGGGAATAGAATGAGGAAAATAAGGTATTGTTGTATTCTTACCGATTAGAGTCAAAAGTTTTACCATAAAGCAAACCATTAGCCTAGAAAGAGAAAAAACACATCTTACTGACATCACAACATGTCTTCTATTTCTAAAAGGAACAATGTTTCAGGAAGGTGGCACAAGCAGCAAAGTGACATGAAATAGCATACATCTAATTTGACATTAACTGCCACCTATATCAGAGGTGAAATCGATAGCTTTGTATCATAGAAGCATGTGTAAAATAAAAGGTTCTGACAGATCTGTGTAGGCAAATAAAAGACATACAAATATGGTGACCAACTGTCCTAGTTTGCTTGGATCTGAGGGGTTTCCTGGGATACATGACTTATAGTATATACCTGAGAATATCTTGGGCAAACCAGGATGCTAGTTCATCCTGTTGTTGTTGTTATGTGTCCTCTAATCATGTCCCATTCATAGCGACCCGCATAGGGTTTTCAATGGCTGATTGTTTCGAGATTGCCTCTGGAGTGTATTGACATGTCCTTCTCCCATTTTTTGTGGTGCTGGGAATTGAACACAGGACCTCAGAGACTGCAGAGCAGCATTCTACCAATTGAGCTTAATCCCAGAATATGAAAAACTGGACCTAATGCCCTGTATGTAGACTATTCATGAGCCAGGATATGCCTGGATCTGTCCAGAAAGCCCACAGATATCTACAAAGTATCAGAGATAAGAAGGGGACATCATTGGATTTCAATTGGCAATAAATCTGGTGTATGTCCCCACACACAAGAAAAATGACAAGGAAGGGAGCCATAAATGTGTTCATTTATATAAATATAAATGAAATGGATATACTATTACACTAGGTGATACCCTGCCTCCATGCGTTTTCATGCCTTCTAAATTTAAAAAAGACCAATGACAAGAACGGAAGGGCAAATTCTTATATGACTGTTCTTTTTGAGAAAAGAGCTTCATTTAAAATGAAAACAAATAAACAAAAAAGAGTAATAGCATACCTACCACATGCCAAGCCCTGTCCCAAGCATTATGAATAGAAGAAGTTCCTTGTATCTTGTTATAACTCTATGAAGTAGATATTATTATTACACTCATTTTTAATCATCCCCATTGAATGAATGAGGAAACTAGTAGACAACCAGGATGGGTAGCTTACCTGAGTTCACACAGCTAATGGTTACTAAAGTTAAGGATTTAAACCCTGACGATCTGGCTCTGGTGTCCCAAGTCTTTGTGACTATGCTAAGTTTCATCCTCCAATGCAACATACTGTGAGTGGACAAAGAAGTGCTGACCTAAAAGGACAAGGCAAGGGAAGAAGGACTTGGGCCTGAAGATAGCAATTCCAGTAAATCAGGAAAATTATCTTCTTTGTCTTGTATTGCTGTGAGATTCATGCTCTATTGTCATACCTCCCCAAGGTGGGACATAGAAGAATTTAGGGGCAATAATCTTCTCCTTACATGTCTAATTTGAGATGTCTGCACTTTTGGCCTCTCTTGAAAAGGGGAGTATATGTAATTTCCAAAGATGTAAATTTGCATGCCCAGATCTAAAATATTCAGTGTTTTTCCGAAGGCTTAAGATCTTAAATCAGGGTTTAACTGAACTATAGTAAGTCCAAGCATAGTTGTGAAGATAATATAGACAAGGATGATTGGGGTGGGGCTCAGATAGTGGAGCGCCGTGAGGATCAGCCAGTAAGCACATTAAAGGAAAACATAAAGCTATTTCCAGTGGAAATTCTCAGAAACACTATAGGAAATTAATACAAGGGACTGGCATAATCTCACCTAATAAAGCCAGGAGCAGGTGTCTGCTAGGCCTGCTGTCAAAACAACATAATAAGATTAGTCTCTAGCACACAGAGGGTTTAGGGATTGCATGGCTTAGGCTAAGTAGGATTCAGTTTTCATTAAGGAGATAGAAAAATAAGAAACTTTCTATTACAGCTGAAAATCTCTCATTCAATAAGCATTTGTCTTGAGTGCCTACTATGTGCCAAGGTCTTTACTAAGTGTTAAGGATTCAGAAATGGAAGAGACAGATACAGTTTCTGCCTTCATGATCTTATGGTCTACTGAGTAAAACAGACACTTTTAACATCAGAAATAAATATGTATTTATAAATTCTGGTAAATGCTTGAATAAAAAGTAGAATTCTATGAAAAAGACTAATTGAGATCAGAGGAGCATTAGCTCCTCTGAGTCAGTGGAACATAAGATGACACCTGAAGAAATAGTAGAAGTTGGACCACAATTTGAAGATGGGATTGGACGTGGACATCACAGCCAAGAGTCTGGAGGTAGGAAGTAGCTTGGCAACATTCTAGGATTGAGAACATCTGTATGGCTGCAGGGTAATGAGCAATGAGTAGATTGGCTCAGGATGAGAATGGACAGGTGGGAACAGATCATATTATATAGGGCTTTGTAGACCATGGAAAGAAACCTGGATTTTACTCTAAATACAGTAGGTAAGATAATGTGCCTGGCACAGAATCAGGGAGTGTTTTGTTCCACTGTACCTGTGGTCACTATGAGTCAGACCCGACTCAACATCACCCAACAACAACAGCAACAACAACAGAAAATTATTACAGAGGGGTTTAATTGGAGGGGTGGATTAGTGACACTGACACTGGTTTAAACGTCCCCCAACTATAAAAAATTGAGCCCTAAGTTAAGAAGTACAGATTATTTCCTGGTAGATTCACTGTGACCAGTGGCCAGGAAAGGCATTAATAGCTGGTTTGTGTGTGGTAAGTAGTTGTCAACTGAGCCTTGAATGAAATGTTAGGGGCAAAGCCATTTTGAGCCAGCATAGTGGCAATATAGCTAAACAGAAAAAGAAGAAAACTTCCCGGAAATGAAACAGGGCTTGGAGACTCTTTAGAAACTGGATAAGTTATGGAATAGTCATTGAAAGGGTCCAGGTTTGGAGCCATTGTACTTGGAAAACATGTTTTGGCTACTGAGATAAATGGGTATGAGAAAGTAGATTGCTAAGGGAAATTATGATTTCCATCAAAAATGTTGACTATAAACATCAGAGTAGCAAAAGAGTAGATGCCATGCTGGTGGCATAAGAGATTATACTGGAAATATATTTGGGAATAATGAAAGGGAAGTGAAAGCTAAGATTGTGGCTCTGAGGGAATAAGAGCTGGGTACCTCAGGATAAAAGGAGGAAGTAGAGCCCTGGAAGGAGATTAAAAAAAAAAACAGCAAATGGAGGTGGAATAAAACTCAGATCATTGCCACAGGGTCAAACATAGCCACGATAATGGAAGTGAAGAGTGAGGAAAGAACATAGAATTTACCCACCTTACAGAGTGATGAATATGCAATATTGAGTAAAACAAAAAAGAATATCTCCCTTAGAATGACAACATTGGATCCCATCCACATATTGTTCAGCCTAAGGAGTTACTGAGAGTCTGTGTAATGCCATATTGAATATACTCAGGTCGAACTTATATATCATGGAGGGAAATTTTATTTTTTTTTTCTTTTGCCAATTCTTAAGTAGTTAGTTGCTTCCAAAACTCTATTTCCTGGTGAATGAAGTGAGAACAAATTAATTAGCCAAAACATCATTATTTTTAACCTCAGGGGTGCCCTTCCTCCCAGCATTGTGGAATCCAACAAGTGAGTTTTGTCAAGTCAGAACCCCAGCTTCATGAAAATGACAAGAAGTAAGAAGACTCCAAAGATTACTAAAGAGGCAAATTAAGTTTGGGATGTAGCTCAGTGGTGGAACACTTGCCTAGTATGCACAAGGCCCTGGGTTCCATCCCCACCAACGAAAGAAAAAAGAAGGAAGGAAGGAAGGAGAGAAAGAAAGAAAGAAAGAAAGAAAGAAAGAAAGAAAGAAAGAAAGAAAGAAAGAAAGAAAGAGAGAGAGAAGAAAGAAAAAAAGAAAGTAAAAGAAAGAAAGAAAAAAGAAAGAAAAGAAAGAAAGGAAGGAAGGAAGGAAGGAAGGGCAATTAGCATGTCACAGATGCCAAAAGTAGATGTTGAGACTAACCAGAACACATCAAGACAGTTTATTACTCACAATAAAGTGAACCTCCAGGAGCATCAGCATGATAGCACCAACTCCCGTAAATCCAAGTCTGGTGGGCCCGGACAATAGTTACATGTGCCATATGGTTGTGCTATAACTAAGGGACCCAGCATGGACGGCTCTGTACCTTGATAGCAAGTAGTCAACAAACCAGTTCCCCACCCTCATGGTGTGAGTAGTCCTATCTTACCACTGTGATTGCCTACATGACTAACTTCAGAAACTACTCAGGGTCAGAGTGTAGGTAGTCCTTGCAGAATGTCACCATCAGTAAAGGTGTGCGAGTACACTCTAGGCTCATGGCATAGTGCCTCTTCCAACAAACTAGAATTCATTTTATCAGATAATCATTCACAAATCATATGCATTTTGGGTATCAAAAGTCTCTTTGGTCTGAATTCTTTCCAGAATTAAAAATTTTAATCTTGTCAGTCCTTCCTTTGATAGCTATTAGCACTCTCCATTCCCCCAGCACCCAAAATTCCCAACTATCTTAGTCATTTTAATTCCTTCCTCTGGAATTTTTCCACTTTTTCCATTCTCTCCTGCAGAATAATGACTGAATTTATTCCTGGAATTCCACGTGTAGATGCTCCATAATTTTAAGCAGGAGCCAGCAAACACGCTTTTCCTAAAACCTCATAGTAAAGAGTTTAGACTTTGCAGGTTATATTATCTCTGTCATAACTATTCGAATCTGCCATTGTAGTGTGAAAATCAGCCAGAGACTATAATATATGAAGGAATAAATCACAGTTCATAGACAATAATATATAAATGAATGAGAGCATCCAGATAAAACTTGGCTATGGCCAATCATGGTGGCTCACATCCATAATCTCAGCTACTTGGGAGGTGGAGGCAGGAGGATCACAGGTTCAAGGCCAGAGACAGCCTGCGTGCATAACTTAGAGAGACCTTGTCTCAAGATAAAAAATAAAATATGGGCTCGTGGTGCAGTCCAGTGGTAGAGCACCTTCAAAGTATGGGCAAGGCCCTGGAATTAACCCCCAAGTACTGAGGAAAAAAAAAAAAACTTTGGCTGTGAGCCAAATTTAGTCCATAGGTCATAGTTTTCTACTCTGGCTTAGAAAATTAATAACGAATTTCTGTCTTTGTCTCAAGAAAATAAACACAGACTAATATGTCACATTAGCATAGAGGAAAACAGTCTTTAAAATACAAGGAAATAAATATAGCAACATATAGAAAAGAAAATACATCACATCTAAGTAGAGTTTATCTAAGGAATGGGTTGACATTCAAATCAATAAATTCAACTTGCCATATTAGTAGAACAAAGAAAAGACCTAATCAACTCAACAAATATAGAGTATTGGACAAAATTAAATATCCATTCATGAAAAAATACTCTTTTCAAATGAGGAATTGAAGAGAACATCCTCAATTTAATACAGTCATTTATGTAAAATCTATAACAAATACTCTACTTCCTGATAAAAGGGATGAATGATTTTTCATCTAAGAAAAAAATCATGACAAGGCTCATCAGTGGATCCTTCCACTTCTGTCCAACCCTGTAATAGACATTTGAGTCATTGCAAAGCAATAAAAAAAGGAAGGAATACACACTGAAAAGGAAGAAGTAAAACTGGTTTTATTGGTACATGACATGGTCACGTACATTTTTTAAAATTCTCTAAAATATCTACAAAAATGCTACAAGGGCAGGCACCATGGCTCACACCTATTACTCCAATAACTCAGGAGGTGGAGGCTGGAGGTTCACAGTTTCAAGTCCAGAGGAAGCTTGCATAACTTAGTGAGACCATGTCTCAAGATAAAAAATAATAAAACATGGGCTGGGGGTGCACCCCAATGGCAGGGCATTTGCAAAATATGCACAAGGACCTGGGTACAGTCCCCTAGTACTAAAAAATGCTACTAGAATTTAGAAAGATAACAACAGAATACAAGGACAGTATAAAAGCAATTTTATACTTATATTCTAGCAATAAAACTTGAAAATTGAATTTTTAAAAAATTTAATTTACAAAAGCATCCAAAAACATAGCATACTTAGGAAAAAATTTAACAACATATGAGCATACCTGTACACTGAAAACTCTACAGTACTGTCAAAAGAAATTGAAGAAAAACTATATAAATTGAGAAACACATCATGTCCATGAATTATAAAGCTCCAAATTGATATCAATTCCACAAAATTAATTTATAGAGTCAATGCAATACTAACGAAGATTCCAGCATGCATTTTACATAAATTGGCAAACTGAATCTGTAATATATATGGAAATAGAAAAGACCAAGAATGGCCAAAGCAACTTAAAAATTAAGCAAACATACAAAAGAACAAAGTCAGAGGATTTAAACTGTCTGATTTTAAGACTTGCTCTAAAGCTGTATTGATCCATGGTAGTCATATAGGACCACATATTGCTGGGAGTGTAGCTCAGCACTCCCAAGTCACAAGGCCCTGGAATTGACCCTCAATACTGCCAAATATTTTTAAAAAATGTAGGCATATAGAGGGCTGGGATTTAGCTCATTTGGTAGAGCACTGCGCTGCAGTCTCTGAGGTCCTGAGTTCAATTCCCAGCACCGCAAAAATGGGAGAAGGACCTGGCATTCTACTCCCAAGGCAATCCCAAAAGAGTCAGCCATTGAAAACCCTATGAGGGTCGCTATGAGTCGGATACCGACTCGACGGCACCTAACAACAACAACAAGGCATATAGATTCATATACTAGAACAGTCAAGAAATAAACCTACACATGCAGACTCGCCTGATTTTCAACAAAACTGCTGCAGAAATTCAACTGGAGAAAGGACAGTCTTTTTAATGAACAATGCTGGAACCACTAGATATCCATATAGAGAAAATGTCAACATCAACATTTATCTCACACTTTGTGCAAAAATAGTACCACTGTGGCATCTGACCCCATCAGATCTGGGAAGCTAAGCAGGATTGGGCCTGGTTAGTATTTGGAGGGGAGACTTCCTGGGAACACCAGGTGCTGTACGCTTGGGAGAAGGACCTGGAAACCCACTCCCTAAAAGAAAATCAGCCATTGAAAACCTATGAATAGCAGAGAAGCAGTAACAATACTGTTTCACCTGTTGTATGTAGGGTAGGTAGGACTAGAGGGCACCTAACAACAAGTGGAGTACTGGTAAGTTGGCCTCCTCGGGGGGGAGAGAATTTGCCAGTTTCCTTGGTGTAAATATATACCCCATTGTTGATTTCAAGGCAGTCACATGACATCAGTGAACATGCAGTGAAGAAGAGATGTGCACAATCAGCTCTGTAAGCCTGTATGAGCCAGCTTCAGCATTGCTTTGTTGTTGTTAGTTGCCCTCAAATCAAGCCCAACTCATAGTGACCATGTGTACAACAGAATATGCTCCCCAGTTCTGTCCTAGGCACATGATGTTCATATCATTCATTTGTTGTTGTTGTTGTTGTTGTTAGATGCTATCAAATCAGTACTATTCATAGTGACCTTATGTGCAACAGAGCTAAACACTCCCAGACACTATGCCATGCCCATGCTTCTTTGCAATTCATAGGGTTTTCAATGGCTCATTGTTTCAGCAGTAGGCATCAGGAAATAACTCAGATGTTCATCATTTATGCAGGTGAGTGAGTGGATAAACAAATTTTGGTATATTTTCTAAGCCACAGAAAGCTAGCAAAATAATATAGAAAATGCAGAGAACTAACTATGTGTCTGGCACTGTTCTTTGGCTTTTTGTTGACTCGATTCATTTGATCCTCAAAACTCTCTGAAGTAGATATGCTATTGTTCTCCCCATTTTACAAATGAGAAGACTGAGGCACAGAGCAATTAAGTATCTTGTTTAAAGTCAACTAGCTAGTAAATGTGAGAGTTGGGAATCAAATACCTTTGCTTACAAAGCACTTGTCCAAGGTATGGAATTTTTATAACAAATACAAAAGAAAGTTCTTTGGCAATAACACAATGGAATAAAATATTGATCTTTTCATTGGAGCCATATGTACAATTAAACCTCAACTTTGTTACTACATATTGCAGACAGAAATAGATAGATAGGTAAAAACCCATTAAAAAGACTTCAAAGATAAAAATCAAAATGTTAACAAAGATTATCTTTGGTTGGTGAAATTATATATGATCTTTTTTCCTTCCTTCCTCATTTCTATATTTACCAAATGCCATACAACACATTGTATTTATAATATGAATAAAGTAAATTTCTATTCAACTATGTATGGATTTTAAATATTTTAAATATTTCCTGGCATTTTGTTGGGTTGAAGAATCTTTGCAGTAAGTCAGAAGTTCTCTTTCCACAAACTATGCATCACAGTAAAAAGGAACATTTAAGTTACGCCTAAAGTGTTACCTGTTTTCTAAAATAATTACATATACTATTTCATATTATTTGTAATGGTTTGGCATTGTGAATTTTAACAAAGATGGCTTTTAAGCAAGTGCTGCAAACATTATGACAATCAACTTGTTTTGCCACACACTTTAGAAAAGAGATGGATTAATTGAAAATTTATATGCAATAGCATGGGAGTAATTATATGCACTAAGCCAAATTGACTTATGATAATAGACTTAATTGGAAAATTCTTTAATGCACCACTTTAATAAGGGCATTAAAGAAATTGGGAAATTTGAAGAACATCCAATCATTTCTGAATTATAATTGTAAATGAGTGCAGATGACCTAATCTGCTTGCGTAAATGGTAATTATTAATTTAGCAATTGTACAAATGAGCTCAAAACGTGGACTACAATAATTACAATACAAACCAATAACTTCCTTGTCTGCCATTTGCACAAGCGATTAAATTATATGAGGAATGTTTTCTTTATACTTTAGAAGTTAATGTAAATTTAAGAACCCAGGGAAATTATTAAGGTAATTAAAACTAATAGGTATACACAAATATGGAAAACAAACAGCTGGATTTGTAAAGCTTGAAGAAAGAACATTTCATTCTACTTTAAGTCCTAATATCATACATCGTTCATTATAATTGTAATGAGTAATGAATTACTGGAAAAACAGTATCCCTTCTGCAGTAAGTTACCATCTCTGGTACTGGTTTTTTAAAGCATTTTGTACTTAAGAACACTAAGAGTGTTTTCTGCAAGAATGATATTTGCTCATTCCCCTCCCACCACAGATAACTTTACACTTTTAAAGTGATACTATATATTGTCAGGCTGGGATTTAGCTCAGTTGGTAGAGCGCTGCACTGCAGTCTCTGAAGTCCCCAGTTCAATTCCCAGCACCACAAAAATGGGAGAAGGACCTGGCAATCCACTCCCAAGGCAATCCTGAAACAGCCATTGAAAACCTTCTGAAAACCCTATGAGGGTCGCTATGAGTCGGATACTGACTCATCGGCACCTAACAACAACAACAACATGATTATTGGGCTGGGATTTAGCTCAGTTGGTAGAGAGCTGCACTGCAGTCTCTGAAGTCCCAAGTTCAATTCCCAGCACTGCAAAAATGGGAGAAGGACATGGCAACCCACTCCCCAGGCAATCCCGAAACCATCAGCCATTGAAGACCCTCTGAAAACCCTATGAAGGTCGCTATGAGTCTGATAGTGACTCAACGGCACCTAACAATAACATATATTGTCAGTTAACCAAGGGCACTAAGTGGAAGCCTAAGGTAATTTTCAAAGCACCTTTAAATGTCAAATACATTTCATTATACAAATTATGATTCACGTTGAGTTTATACAGAAAAATGTTGGGAAAGAAAATTGCAGCTATTGGTGGGGGGTGAGATAAATTTCTGCCAATTAAGGAGTAACAGAGCCCAGGAAGGTTCAGAATTGATGGTGGCAAAGGAGCAGCTGGGCTGGAAACAGCTAGCCCGGGCTCTGGGCATAAGGAGCCTTCTCCTCTGTCGGCTGATGAGCCGCCAGTCTCTCTCTGCCCATGTGCCTGTTGCCCAGCCATGGGCCACACCTGTCACCACATGCTCCAGTGTCCCTTTGTAAGCCTAGCTCGAGTTTCCTCTCAAAAGTCGCTTGAGTTTGACCACAGCACCACTCGCTCGGCTCCGGGTAGGCACACGCTGTAGAGTGCTCAGGACTTTGGGTGACAAAGGCAGAGAAGCTGCCAAGACTTTATGGCTTTGTCGGGAGTGTATAGGCAGGGAAGAATGGCAGACCAATTTGGCAACCACAACACCTGTCCTCACCCTCGCAGCCAAATGACGGTTGTAGGCTGGGCCTGCACAGAGGACAGCGGCAGCATAGCCTGGAAGATCTGTCTGAAGGGGTCCGGTCCAAGAGCAACTGCTGGGGATGCTTCCTGGGGGCACCATTTCGGCTGTGGCGGCCATATCTTCCATGTCCAGGGCAACTGCCCAAAGCCCTCCCTCCTCCTCCGTCAACCCTGCGATTCCTTAGTCTTCATGTGGTGCCTCAGAATGAGGGTTCTGGAAATTAACAAAAGTGTATCCGAGCCCAGATACGTCACTTCACTTCTCCACATCTCAGTGTCCTTATCTGTAAAATGGGAACAATAATGTGGTCACCTTCAAGATTGCTTTAAGGTTCAAAAAAATATGTATCTGGTAAACAGATGTTATTAGCACTATATTGTTGTTGTTAGGGGCTGTGGCATCGAGTCTGGCTCACAGTGACCCTATGTAGGCTTTTCAATGGCTTATTGTTTCAGGAGTGGGCTGCCAGGTCCTTCTCCTAGGCTGCAGTACCTGTTATTCCCAGGTGTTTTCCCATCCAAGGACTAACCAGGCTGACCCTCTTTAGCTTCCGAGACCTGACAGAATTGGATGCCAGGGTGCTATGGCTGCAGACTAGCACTAAATAGAGTGATATCTATTATATATTACCAACGTTATATATATATGTTTTATATATAAAATATATATTATGTTGTTGTTAGGTGTCATCACATCAGGATCGACTCATAGTGATCCTGTGTACAACAGAACAAAACACTCTCTGACAGTGTGCCATGCCTGGCACTATGTCAGTACTTCTCTGCTATTCACAGGTTTTTCAATGGCTGATTGCTTCTGGATTGTTCCTGGAGTGGGCTTTCAGGTCCTTCTCCCACTTTTAATGGTACTAGCAAGCGAACCTAGGGCCTCAGAGGGCACAGAGCAGCTCTCTACCAATTGAGCTAATGCATCACTGTATTAGCACTTTGTACACACACACACACACACACACACACACATCACTGTAGTTACAGCAGATAGACAACTGTTCTGTTAATAGCCCGATGGAGCCAGAAATAAACTGGAATCATAATTTTTAAATTATGACACATATCTCACCTTCAGAAACAGTACATAAAACATCCGTAAAGTTCACGATTGGGAGAAAGACGTTGCAATCCATTCCCGAAGCAATCACTGAAACAATCAGTCATTGAAAACCCTAGGAGGGTCGCTATTAGTCAGACCAACTCAACAGCACCTAACAACAACAATAACAAAGTTTAGGATAGTCCTTCTCAAACTTTAATATGTGCAGGAATCTCCAAGGGATCTGTTGAAATGCAAGTCTGGGGCAAAGACTGACATTCTCACCTTCTAACAAGCTTCCAAGTAATGTCAATGCTTCTGATAGCAAGGGTTGAAACGATAAATGAAAATCAAACACCCATGCAATCAGCATCCACATCAAGAAAGGGGACATTGCCAGCAGGCCAGAAGAGTCCCATTGATCTCTCCCCTATTACTTTCAGAATGAACCACCTCACTGGTTTCCGAGGCAATGGCTACCTTGCTTTTCTTGATATTTTTACACCCATAAATGGGTCCCCAAACAATGTGCTTTGTTTACCTATGTTTGAAATTTGTGTAAATGAGATTATAATATACACACTCCTTTGTAACCTGTTTCTGTTTCTCAATAATAATAGCTGTCATTCATGCATTTGCACTGTTGTGTAAGCATTCTATTGTGTGATTATACCACATCTTAAAAAATTGATTGTATATATATACATATATATGTATATATATGTGTGTATATCTATATATATACATATATATATATACATATATATATATACATATATATATATATACATATATATATAGATATACATATATATATACATATATATATGATTTGCCATTTTAACCATTTTTAAGTTGGGTTTTGTTTTTGTTTTGTACTTGGTATTGAACCCAGGCCTGGCACATACTCTGCAAGTACTGTACCACTAGCCCATTTTTATTTTTTATTTCCAGCCGGTGTCTCCCTAAATTACCCAAGCTGCCTCAGCCTCAAACTTGCGATCCTCCTACCTCTGCCTCCTGAGTCTCTGGGAATACAGGAGTGTGCCACCTCGACAAGCTGCTCAGAGCTCCTCCCCCTTTTTTAGTCACTCCACAAAATGGGAATCATGTCCTCAGACTCGTCTTTCTGGAAGAGTGGCTGTGAGGATTAAGTAAAATAACAAACTTGAAACTGTCCAGGCTTTCAAATGGAAGGCATCATTATGAAAGTACACCCCTCCCTTTGCTTTTTAATCACTTGTCCTTCTACATAAAATGTGCAATGATAAGAATCGGGATTATTATCTCATTCTTTACTTCAAATATGTATCATTTGTTTGAGGAACATTCAAAATCCTTTCTTCTAGCTTTTTACAAATATATAATAATTTAACTATAATCACCATACTGTACGGTAGAACACTAGAACATTTTTTTCAGTACTGAGCGTTGAAGCCAGGTCCTCACACATGCTAGGCAAGTGCTGCATGACTGAACTGCACCCCTAACCCCTTTCTACTTTTTATTTTGATACAGGGTCTCACTAAGTTGCACAGGCTGCCCCTGGCCTCAAACTCATGATTCTCCTGCCTCAGCCCCCTAAATTGCTGGAATTACAGGCATGTGCCATGGTACCTGGCCCTACAACTCAAAAACTAATTTTTTCTCTTACTGTATTTTGGTACCTGATAAACAACCTTTCTCCATCTCACCCCATGCCTCCCTTCCCAGGCTCTGGTGTTCACTGTTCTACTACCTACTTCTACGAGATCAACCTTTTTCTCCTTCACATGAGTGAGAATGTGCAGGATTTGTTTTTTGAACCTGCATTTTAACCATCCTGAAGTATGGCATTCAGTGGCATGGATTGCACTCAAAATGTTGTACAACCATCACCACTATCAATTTCCAAAATGTTCTTATCACTTCAACTGGAAACTCTGTAATCATTGAGCAAGAGCTCCCCATTCTCCTCTTCCCCAGTCTCTGATAACCTCTAGTCCACTTTGTGTCTCTGAGTTTACATAGTCTAGATATTTTACATGTGTGGCATCATAGAATAATTGTGCACTTGTAGCTTATTTATTTTACTTAACACAAAACATTCAAGATTCCTCTCTGTTGTATGTATCATAACTTCATTGCTTGTTATTATGGCTTGATACTATTCCATCATATGTATATAACACGATTTGTTTATTCCTCTATTGAGGGACACGCGGGTTGTTTCTATCTTTTGGCTATTGTGAAAAGTATTACAATACATACTAGTGTATAAGTACGTGCTTGAGTCTCTGCTCTCAATTCCTTTAAATTTATACCTAGGAGTGGAATTGCTAAATTGTATGGCAACTATGTTTAGCTTTTTGAGTAATTAGCAGTTTGCCACAGTGACTATGCCATTCTACATTCCCATCAGCAATACACGAGGATTACAGTTTCCCTAAATTGTTGCCAACATTTCTTGTTTTCTGATTTTTTTAAATCATAAACATCCTGGTAGGGGTAACAGAGTACTTCCTTGTAGCTTTGATTTACAAACTTAAGAGGAAAGTGCTATTAAAACCATCATCCCCATTTTAAAGATGAGAAAAGTAAGGTAAGTAAATTGAAGAAGTTAAAGCAGCTAGTAAGAAGCAAAGCCAGAATTAAAAGCTGCAGTCTAATTCCAGAATCTGTGCACTCAATTACCACCATATGCCAACTTTGAGAAATTTACGTTATTCTGGAGGGTTCTTTCTTTCTTTCTTCTTTCTTTCTTTCCTTCTGTGGTATCGAGATGGAATCTAGTGCCTCCCCCTGCTAAGCAAGTGCTCTAGCACTGACCCGCACCCCTGGGGTCTCCATTTATTCATTTGTAAAATATCAATGGTAAATTCAAACTCAGATTCTAACATTAAGTGAAATAATACATATATCTGGCACACGGTAAAAGTATATGTCAACCATGGTGGCTACTATTGCCTTGCTATCAATTCTCAAGGCCAGAGTGGTTGGTAAAGCCTGTGATATATTAATTGAGTCTTCAGACATTTGGAAATGCAATGAGCATTTCCAGCTAAGCCACCTGTGAAATGGATCATCTCATTCTTATTTAAGACTGTAGAGCATAAGTAGTTAGAGGGAATTTAGAGAGCCCCCTACTCCCACAGAGGGACTTTATACAGCATTTACGGCCTGTGTAGAATCTCTAGAACTGGAAATCACCTTAAAGGTCCCAGGATACATGTAGAAAAGATATATAATGCATCTAATGAAAAATGCAATATCATGGGCATTTATTAAGTTCTTCTTTGTGCAGGGCAATGTTTATAAGAAAAAAATTCAGATCTACTCTCTCCTAATCTTCGCAGAAGTCGTTGTGGTCTTGGTAGGGACTAGAAAAGAGGCCAAACAAGCTTAGTTTGCCTGTAGTTACCTATTTTTCCAATTTATTTCCAAGTGTGGATCAATTGATTGCCTTTTTAAGCTCAGAAAGCAAGTCAACTGGGAAAGAAAAACTTTCAATGCTTTTAGCAAATCCCAAGTGTGTGTTGTATGTTGCTGGAGACGATTAGCAGGCCTGCTGAGTGAGCAGTCAAAATACACAACTGGGCGCTGAGAATACTGCAGGAAAACGGGAGATGCATAAAGTCAATAGAAATCCTTTTTTTCCAATGGTGGACTAGCTAAGAGAGTAGCTCATACACCTGAGTTCCTGCGATACTGTTTACATCACAGCGGTGGGCAGCTTTTTGGACCTTTTGGCTGCCATCGTTGTTTTTTTTTTTTTTTTTTTTTTTTCCAGCCGTGAAGCTTTCTTCTGTTTTATGCTACCACCACCTGCTGTCCTATTCCTACCACACAGAAACTCTTCTCCCCTTTTCCACAGAGAACTAATCAGACTGCAAACTCATGACAGAAATATCTTTTAAGGAGTTTAAGCAATCACACAACTTTTGAGAGCTTGATTTTAAAATCACAGATTTTTAAAAAGAGAAATGTCTTGTTTTAAGATTCCTATGAATCAAATACCTTTTGTTCTAGACATGTGATAATACAACACTGAACACATAATTTTCACCATGGCAAAAGGAAATATTTACTTTTAATTTACAAATATTTAAATAGCATTCATTATGTGCCCGACACTATTTTAAACGCTCTACTACTATTTTCTTCTTAATCTTCATTACAACTTCATGAGGTAATTTTTATTATTATTCCCATTGAAGAGATGAGAAAACCAAGGAACAAAAAAGGCAAGTAAATTTTCATGGTCACTACTATGAATTATATTGTGGTTTAAAATATTACCTGCTCTCCCATAGGCTCTGCTACCTTCCTGCCTTGATGACATCAGCCTTGGCTATGTGACTTACTGTGCCTTACCTTATGGGAAGAGTCCTGTTCGCCTGCACATTTACGTCCATCTTAGCCGTGAAATTTGTTTTGTACTATGACAGATGAACAGAAGTAAAATGTTCTGAACAAAAGCCCAAAGAGTTAATTCAGGATGTACTATGTTCTTTTCTCCTTTGTCCATAAGGCCAGCAGTGTTAGGAGGCTCTTCCTTCACATTAAATCCTAGAATGAAGATAGATGAAGTAGAACTGATGTTGATCCAGCTAGGATATATGACATGATGGAGAATTACACCTTTGTCTTTATAAACCTCCAATGTGCCTGTGTTATTTGATTTTGTGTTTGGCATCTTTGGCTATCTTACAGACAACCACCAGATCTCAGCTGAATGCAGTAATAAACATTTATTTCTTCCTTTCAAGTTGCCAGGTCAGCAGGGCAGCTCAGCCCCATGTGTCTTACTACAGGGCCTGGATGGAGAGCCAACAGGTATCAGTGGCATGTTCTTCTCATGAAAAGGGAGAATTGCGAGAGGGTAATTCCAAGTATATTCCAGATAACTGTTGATCTCATGTCTTCTGACATCTCATTGGGTAAAACAATTCTTATGATCAAGTCTCAAGTTAAGAGATAGGAAAACATTATTCACTCACCATAATGCAAGGACATATGGACATATTAGAAAGCTATAAAGCTACTGGTGTTATGAAGAATTAGCATTAATTCTTGAATCTACCATAAATAGCTATAGTGACTCTTAGTGTTAGTAGAATTAAAATCGAGGCAGTCTGGCTTTTTAGGTTTTATATAATTTTTTTTCTTTTTTGATTATTTCCTTTTTAGTGTATAATTGCTGTACATATTTATTGGGTCCAGTATGATATTTCTTTTTATGTTTCTACTGTTGTTTGTTGTTGTTAGGTGCTGTTGAGTTGGGTCTAACTCATAGCGACACTATGTACAGCAGAATAAAACACTCTGACACTGTGCCATACCCAGCACTATTGGCAGTGCTTCTGTGCTATTCATAGGGTTTTCAATGGCTAATTGTTTCAGGAGTGGGCTTCCAGGTCTTTCTCCCATTATTGAGGTGCTGGGAATTAAACTCAAGGCCTCACAGAGTACACATCAGCACTCCACCCACTGAGATAAAACCCAGCTCATGTTTTTATTAGCATGTATTAATTGCACAAAATAATAGGCTTCATTATGACATTTCCATACATGTGTATAATGTACCTTATTCACATTTACTCCCTCATTACCTTATTTTGTATCCCCTCCCCTCCCCTTGGTCCCCTTTGTCTTCCCACAGACTTCCTCCTTCCACTTTCAGGTCTAGATTTCACACATGAGAGAAAACATATGATATTTGTCTTTTCTGAATTTACTTTAATTCACTTAACCTGAAGATCTCCAGTTCCATTTATTTTCATTCAAATTACATGATTCTATTTGCCTTTATGGATGAATAATACTCCACTGTGTATATCATTGTGTATGTATGCAACATTTTTGTTAGCCACTCACTAGTTCCCCCATGTGTCTGTCAGTGTGCCACAATGTGGGGGCTTGCATGTTGCTAGTACGCTAAAAGCTATGCCACAGGCATTACAGATACCAGCAACGTCACCCATGACAGACAGGTTTCAGCTCAGCTTTGATAATAAGACAGACTAGAGACAAGCGCATGGCTAACTCACTCTCGAAACAATTAGCCATTAAAAACCCAATAAGAGCAGAGAAACCCTGTCAGACATAGTGCTGGAAACTCAGCCCCACAGGTTGGAAAGCACTCGCAAGACTGAGGAAGAGTTCCCTCCTCAAAGTACAGTCAACCTTAATGACAGGAATGGATTGAAGCCCCAGGTACCTCTGTTTGCTGATGAGCAAGACTCAAAATGACAAGAAACAACTGTAAACATCCACTAATAATTGGAACATGGAATATATGTAGTAGGAATCTAGGAAAATTAGAAATCATTAAAAGAGAAATGGAATGTGTAAACATTAACATTCTACTCACTAGTGAGCTAAAATGGACTGGCACAGACTATTCTGAATCAGATAATCATATGGTCTACTATGCTGGGAATGACAGATTAAAGAGAAACAGGGCTGCATTCATCATCAAAAAAGACACTTCAAGATCTGTCCTGAAGTACAATGCTGTCAATGATAGAATAAGATCCACACACCTACAAGGAAGACCAGTTAATATGACTATTATTCAGATTTATATATCTACCACGAAGGCCACAAATGGAGACATAGAAGATTTTTACCAGCTTCTGAAACCTGAAATAGATAAAACATGTAATCAGGATGTACAGATAACTATTGTTGACTGGAATGCAACGGTTGGAAACAAAAAAAAGAAGGCTCAGTAGTTAGAAAATAAGGCCTTGGTAACAGAAATGGTGAAGGAGATCACATGATAGAATTTTGTCAGACCAATAACATTTTCGTTGCAACATACTTTTTTCACCAGCATAACTAGCAACAATACACATGAAATTCACTAAATGGAACATACAGGAACCAAATTGACTATGTTTGTGGATAGAGACAATGGAAAAGCTCAATATCAAAAGTCAGAAAAAGGCCAGGTGCTGATTGTGGATAAGACCATCAACAGCTCATATGTAGGTTCAAACTGAAACTGAAAAAAAAATTAGAACAAGTGTATGAGAGCCAAGGTATGACCTTGAGAATATCCACCTGAGTTGAGAACCACCTCAAGAACAGGTTTGATGCATTAGACACAAATGATCAAAGACTAGAAGAATTGTGAAATGACATCAGAGACATCATTCATGAGGAAAGCAAAAGGTTATTAAAAAGGCAGGAAAACAAAGAAAAGACAAAATTATATGTCAAAAGAGACTCTGAAAATTGTCCTTGAAAGATGAGCAGCTAAAGTAAAGGAAGATATGGTGAAGTTAAAGAACTAAACAGATTTCAGAAGGCAGCTCAAGAAGACAAAATCAAATATTATAAAGACATGTGCAAAGAGCTGGACATAGAAAACCAAAAGGAAAGAACATGTTCTGTTTTTCTCAAGCATAAGGAATTGAAGAAAAAATATAAGCCTCGAGGGGAAATAGTGAAGGATTCTACAAGGAAAATATTAAATGATCAGGAAACATCAAAAGAAGATGAAAAGAATACACAGAGCCAGTATACCAAAAAGAGTTGATGGATGACCAACCACTTCAAGAGGTCGCATATGATGAAGAACCAATGGTACTGAAGGACGAAATGGAAGCTGCCTTGAAGGAATTGGTGAAACACAATGCTCCAGGAATTGATGGAATACCAATAGAGATGTCTCAACAAACAGATGCAACAATGGAGGTACTAACTTGTTTATGCCAAGAAATTTGGAAAACAGTTACCTGGCCAAGTGACTGCAAGAGATCCATATTTGTGCCTATTCCCAAGAAAAGGGATCCAATTGAATGGGGAAATTATTGAATAATAATCACTGATATCACAAACAAGCAAAATTTTGCTAAAGATCATTCAAAAGCAACTACAGCTATACATAGACAGTGAACTGCCAGAAAATCAGGCCAGATTCAGAAGAGGGCATGGAACCAGGGACATAATTGCTGATGTCAGATGGATTTTAGCCAAAAGCACAGAAAACCACAAAGATGTCTATCTGTTTTATTGACTATGCAAAGGCATTTGACTGTGTGGATCACAACAAATTATGGACAACATTGAGAAGAATGGGAATACCAGAGCATTTAACTGTACTCATGAGGAATCTGTACATGGACCAGGAGGCAGCCTTCCAACACAACAAAGAAATAGATATAATTCATATATCATAAAATTCACCCTTCAAGGTATACAATTCAGGCATTATTAGCATATTTACAAAGTTGTGTAACTACCAGCACTAATTTCAGAACATTTTAATAAACCCCCCTTTTTGAAACACTATACCTATTAGGAGTCAACTGAGCTACAACCCCAGCCCTGAGGTTCTTTTTAAAAATATATACATAACAGCTGTAAGTTTCCCTCTTACCACTGTTATCACTATCCTATATATTTTGCTACTTTTTGTTTTGTTTTTTATCTGAAAGTATTTCCTGTTTGTAATTTCTTCTTTGATTCTTTGATTACATAGAAATGTATTCTTTAATTTCCATATATTTTTGAATTTCCCTCAGGATAATTTGTGATTTTTGATTAGCAAATTTTGGGTTAATGTACAACCTAATAGGTTTCATTATGACACTTCCACACACGTATATCATTGTACATTGCTCATGTTCATGCCCCCATTACTTTCATGTCCTCTCTTCCCCCAATCATCCCCATCCTCTCCACAAATGGACCCCCTTCTGCTTATGTCTTGTATATACCATTGTTGTTGTTGTTGTTAGGTGCCGTCGAGTTGGTATCCGACTCATAGCAACCCTCATAAGGTTTTCAATAGCTGACTGTTTCTGGATTGCCTTGGGGGTAGATTGCCAGGTCCTTCTCCCATTTTTGCGGTGCTGGGAATTGAACTCGGGACCTCAGAGACTGCAGAGCAGTGCTCTACCAACTGAGCTAAATCCCAGCCCAGTTGTATATACCATATATATTTTTAAAAATCTATTCTGTCTATGAGAGAATATATGTGATATTCTCCATCTTTCCCCAATTATTCTCTTTTTCTTGCCCTGTCCCCTTCTCTTTAGCCCTGTTTCTCCCCCCAAAAAGTCCCCTTTCTGCTTTCATGACATATATATAGAATATATATATGTATATATATATGTATATATATATATATATATATATATATGTATATATATATATATACACACACACACACACATATATGTTGTTGTTGTTGTTGTTAGGTGCTGTCAAGTCGGTATCCGACTCATAGCGACCCTCATAGGGTTTTCAATAGCTGACTGTTTCTGGATTGCCTTGGGGGTGGATTGCCAGGTCCTTCTCCCATTTTTGCGGTGCTGGGAATTGAACTCGGGACCTCAAACAGTGCAGCACAATGCTCTACCAACTGAGCTAAATCCCAGCCCCGTTGTATATACCATATATATTTTTAAAAATCTATTCTGTCTATGAGAGAATATATGTGATATTCTCTGTCTTTCCCCAATTATTCTCTTTTTTTTGCCCTGTCCCCCTTCTCTTTAGCCCTGTTTCTCCCCCCAAAAAGTCCCCTTTCTACTTTCATGACACATATATAGAATATATATATATGTATATATATATGTATATATATGTGTATATATATATGTATATACATATATGTGTGTATATATATATATATACATATATATATATATATACACACACATATGTATATATGTATATACATATATATATATACACACACACACATATGTTGTTGTTGTTAGGTGCCGTCGAGTCGGTATCCGACTCATAGCGACCCTCTGTACAACAGGGGAAACACTATTATCAGTGCTTCTCTGCTATTCATAGGGTTTTCAATGGCAGATTGATTTTTGGGAGGGGGTTGCCAGGTCCTTCTCCCAAGCCTACAGCTTCTGGTGTTCCCAGGCGGTCTCCCATCCAGGTACTAACCAGGCCTGACCCTGCTTAGCTTCCGAGATCTGACAGGATCTGATGCCACAGGGCTACAGCTGCAGGCCATATATACATACATATACATACATACATACATACATACATACATACATACATACATATATATATATATATATAGTTGTTGTTAGGTGCCGTTGAGTCAATATCCAACTCATAGCGACCCTCATAGGGTTTTCAATGGCTGTTTTGGGATTGCCTTGGGAGTAGACTGCCAGGCCCTTCTCCCATTTTTGTGGTGCTGGAAATTGAACTCGGGACCTCAGAGACTACAGAGCAGCGCTCTACCAACTGAGCTAAATCCCAGCATCATTATATACATATATATACATATATATATTCCACATAAGAGAAAACATAGGATATCTATCTTTCTAGTTCTAGCTTATGCAGGAAGAAAGGAATCCTTATACATTGCTTGTAGGAACATAATTTGGTACAGCTGCTATGGAGTGGTGCTGGAGACGTCTATTGAATATACCATGGACTGCCAAAAGAACCAACAGATCTGTCCTAGAAGAAGCGCAACCAGAGTGCTCCTTGGAAGCAAGAATGGCCAGACTGCATCTTACATATTTCAGGCATGTAGTCAGAAGTAGTCAGTCCCTAGAGAAAGACATCATGTTTGGGAGAGTGGCAGGTCAACCCAAAAGAGGAAAACCCTCCACCAGATGGATTGACACAGTGTCTACAACAATGGGCTTAAACATAAATAAGATCATGTGCCTGGCACAGAATCGGGATGTGTTTCAATCGGCTGTATGGGTTGCTGTGAGTCGGACTCCACTCGATGGCACCTAACAACAACAACAAGCTATGGAGATCAGCACGGAGGTTCCTCAAAACACTGCAAATAGAACTACCATATAATCTGGCAAAACCACTCCTGGATATATACCCAAAGAAATCTAAGTCAACATACCATGTAGATATCTGTTCATCCATGTTATATACACAATGAAGCCTACGCAGCCATAAAGAAGAATGATGTTATGTATTGTCAGGAAAATGGATGGAACTAGAGACCATGATTTTAAGTGAAATAAACCAGACCCAGAAAGAAAATACTGTACGTTATTTATATTTAATTGTATCTCTTTATGGTCAGAGTACATACATTCTATGATTTCAGCACTTTTAAATTTAATTTTATATGACCTAATGTATATTATTGTAATTGCTTAATGTATATTCTGGGCTGCGGCATATTCTGGGCTGTGGTGTAGTTGGCACAATGCTGCTCTGCACTCTCTGAGGCCCTAGGTTCAATCCCTAGCACCACAAAAATGGGAGAAGGACTTGGAAGCCCCCTCCCAAAACAGTCAGCCATTGAAAACCCTATGAACTGCAGAGAAGTGGTGACATAATGCTTGGCATAGCACATTGTCTGGGAGTGTTTTGTTCTGTTTTACATAGAGTCACTATGAGTTGGATGTGACTCAACGGCATCTAAAAACAGCAACAACAAATGTATGCTCTATCTTCCAGAATCTTCTATGCACACTTGAGAAAGAATTGTGTTCTGTTATTGTTGTATGGAGTAACCTATACTATATGTTGGTTTTAATTTGTGTATAGACTTGTTCAAGTTTGTAT